>CAESWR010000110.1:285349-302421 GCA_903171835.1 Mullus surmuletus | reverse complement strand
CCCCCGCGCTGCTGTGCCCATATGTGCCACTGCTTCCAGATGTGGCGTATTTGTGGGGATGAGGAATTCTGAATTGGGCTCTTAATCCTTGTTGGCCTGTGTGACGCAGCCGTCCATGAAAATGTAGTTGCAGCCTTCTTGGCACATGTACTATTGATGCATCTCTAAGGAGTAGTTCAAATTCGTAATTCGTCCAACTGAAAACATTTTTCAATCTGATTGATCAAAAGTTAAGTGAGTGTTGTAATTGTAGTAACAATGTAATAACAATATAATAATTACATTAGAGATTAGAGAAAATGTGTCATTTTTAGGCGGAGGAATTCCAAAACAGAACAGATCTTTAACTTATGTACTAAATGTCAATTTTCTTTCAGTAGACAAGGACAATGTTTTGAAACAATTTTTGTGTATTGTGTCTTTAGCACTCCATTTTTATGGGCATTTTTAGTGTGTTTCGATGCCTTCTGTAAACTCAGATCTGCATCCTTGCTGTCATACCTCTTTCACGCGCTCTGCTGGCGGCTCTCTATCGCTCTGCAAGAATGACGACTCCTGGAACAGGGTATGTAGTGGTCCTACATAGAGAGGATTGCAAATCAGGAAAATAGCGCTTTCTCTTGAACCGCATAACCTGTTTTATTACTCGTCAATATGCTTGGAAATGTGTGTGTGAGGATCTAAATGGTTGCGACCACATTTCTATACAGGCGGTTTCTATTCTTATGCTGCTCCGAACCATGACTGCAGTGCTTCTCAACGCTCAGGTGCAGACATGCCCTGAAGATTGCATGCACACATGTCAACATATAAGAGAAAAATAGGGAAAATGGTGAAATAGGAAGAACCAACTAGACGTCAAATCCAAACAAAAGATCTTCAAAGGATTATAGTTTTTTTTCTCTTTCGTTTGTGTCAGCACACGGTTTCTAGCTCTTCTTAAATGTTTCTAGTTTCTTTAAGTTTCTGATTCTTTAAAAAAAAATCTTTCTGATTTATTTTTTAAAGTATTTTCATGCCTCTTCTGTTCTATATTTACACCGTTCTACAATCCTCAGTGTTTGACTGTGAGATTAACACCAGATTTAAATTCACTTTTTTTTCCTTCTGGCAAAAAGCATTATTTATGACCTTTCCATGCAGCTAAGTACCTCTCCTAAATGCAAAATATACAAATGGAGCTGGTTTGTTGCTAAGGGAACGCACCTTGACTCCACATATGCTGTGGTCAGACCTTGTTTTGTTTTTCTTCTGTTTGCCTTGCTTGAGGACATATGATTTATCCTTCTGCGTTTGCTTCATGTGATTGTGTTAACATTTTTAAAGACCACATGCATGAGGATCCTCTGGCTTCGCCTCTGGACCAGCAGACCTGCTGCACACAAGATTGTGGATTACCTTACCTCTAATGTGGTCTCTTCGGACATTCAACTTCCTCAACACTTATGCTGATGTGCTGTAATGCAAACTGACGCGGTTTGGGATCTGAAGATGAGCAGAAGATTGCTACTTGGTGCAAGTGATGTAAACCAGAGAATGTATTGCCTTTCATGTGGGTCTGATATTATGATGAAACAATGTAGGTACATGACTGCTGACCACTTCGCATGCAGGCAGCGCCGCCCTGCTGCGCCGAGCCCAGTCTGACACACGGGTTAGGATGTGGGTCACCGAGAAAGTGGACTGTGTGCTGCTTTACTGAATACAGTGTGGATATTTGTTAAATAAATGACTACAAGAGTTGATTTGTGTGTTGTAATGAGTGTGTGAAGCGTGATGAACCCATATCTGTCACCAAAGCCATCACACAGTATAGACTGCGGGGCTACCACTGTGTGACTGCCAGTTTATCCCTTTATTAGAGACATACATTTCTGGCTGGGATGAGTTTTTTCCACTCTTCTTTTTCCGTCTGCTTTGAAACATCCAAGTTTGTTTGTGAGGCTCCGGCTGTTGTCTGCCGAGCCTGACAGTCTTTCTACCCCCGCTGGCTTTTTCGTACTTTTTTCCCCCGTCTTCGCCATCCCAGGTATAGCTGCGAATGATGCAACCACCTTCTCCACAGACAGGGCAAAGCATCTCCTCAGGCAAGATATCATAACCTTGTATCATCTGTTTATGGCGTTACGTTTTTTTTTTCAGGACTGCAGACTTTCAGCTGTAAACTCTTGAACACCATCACACCATCTGTGAAGTGGGGGGGGGGTTATGGTGGATTGTATGACAGTAAATTACCGTATGGTGACGCCACCATGCTTTTTTTGTTTTTGCTTTATTTTGATATACACAAACAAACAACGGGAAATGATAAGTCTCCCCATACACATAATAGAAAATCAGAAAAAGACCATTTTTCAATTCCCAATCTCTGAATGAGAAAAACGGAGACAGCTCTTTTCTTGATCTTTGTTTACCCACATCAAAAAACGAATGTCTGCACAGCACATGGACCCTTTTGGAACTCAAGATTGATTTTTGTCTTAAAAGCGATCTCAAGACCACTTTTTGAAGATCTGGGTCAAGATTCGGACTTGCATGTTTACTTGTCCTTGTTCCAATCTCAGACGGAGTGGACTCTGGATTTGGACCATTGCCTAAGGCTTTTAAACTGTGTATTGCTTTCCACACCAAACAATCACTTCCAATCATTAGTAGATTGATTTTTATCCCCAAGTTGCAGCCTCTGCCATCTTCTCTCACTCATGTTAGAGGCGACATTCACCTGACAAATCCACCTACTCATTTTGGTATAGAAACAAAAAATGTTTGATATGAGTGGAAAGAGCTGTCTAAGCAACATGTACTTAAGAAAAATACCTATTTTCAAGAAAACACCAAACAAAAATTACCTTTGTTAATGTGTTGCATTGTGCTATTTAGATTTAAATTTCAAATTAGATTTAAAATTGCTATTTAGATATGTCTCTGTTCTGCTTTGTTATCTTCTTCTCTTGATTTGTACTGTCTCAGTCTAGACTCAGTCTCGACCTTCAGATGTCTTGGTGGTGTTGATGGTCTCGGTAAAGTCTTGGATGATTACAACTACACCTTTGAGTACTTTTGGAAAGTAAGGTGAACACCTCAGAATCTAAGAGCAGCTTCTGGTCATTGGGTCCGTTGCATGTGTGAGAAGAAACGGTTTCAGCCAGGATTTGCTCACTTCTTTTATTCATAGACTAGTTCAATTGTTTGTTTTTTTTTCTCTACTTTTCCAAATCCCATTCCCAATCTGCCACCCCTTCAAAATGTCAGCGAATGTCTGCCTGCTGCATCGTGCTGCCTCTTGGGTAGCGTTTGTGTTTTTCATCTAAAACTAATAATAACGAGACAGGCCCTTGGAGGCGCTTTGTAATTTTTCTTCCCGTTTTTTCCACCCTCTTTCACAGATCACTACGTTTCTTTTTTATACCGCTGCACATAAAAACCCTATTATAGGCTAGTCAGGGACTACTGCCATCTCTAATTTTCACTTGGATTGTGATTTTATTCCAGTTACATGTCATGATATTTGCTACAAAGATTTTTCTGTTCAAGAGCCTGTGAAACTTACTGCCTTTACATGAGATGGAAGTTGACATCTTCAACACTTGTTAAGCAAATGTTTGTGTGAGGGTTTTGGAGGGGCTAACTTTAAATAGTATATTTTTGTAAATTTTTAACAAGGAGAAAGAGATACGGCAGAAGCATGGACCATCAGGATCGTCGTCAATTTATTGAAGCTGTTTTTCAGTGACAGCTTCAGTTAACCACAGCGAGCGTCAGATATGTTTAACACGGGGTCAGTGGATACAGAATGTGTGGGAAGAGGCAGTGGGCTTCCATTATTATAAACATTGATTTCCAATAGGCGAAATGCCGATTAGGAGGAGGTGGCGAGAATTCTCAAATTCACTTCATATTATTAACCGCATCGCTCCACCAAGGTTATTACAGGGGAGCACTCCAGTCAGCAAAATGTTTTGACAAGTGATGAGATTGAGTCTGTGAAAAAGAGCCATGGATGGACTGACATGAGCGAGCTGAGAGGGGAAATGAAATACTGCAGATTTGCTCTCTTTGCAATTTGTCCTTACTAGCGAGGTATCCTGGATTATTTTGGGGTTTGAGTAAAAAATCAATGGGCTCATTGCATATCACCAGTCCATATATCTAAAAGAGAGTGAAATTGGAAAAGCAATATTCTTTCTATGTAACAAAGTCTCCGGTGTGATACAGTTAGCAATGACAACAAAACTAATGGTCCTGTGTAGTCCGTCCCAATGGGTTTGGAGTAGGCCAAACACATGAATCAAATGCTATACTTGGTGCCCGGCTACTTCCTTGGAGTATGAAGTACATCCTCACTTCATTACTCAAGGCCCACGACTCCTATTTATTTATTATGTAGCCTACATTACAGGTTGATTATCTGAGGCATTAATAACACATGGAGCTTGATCTCAGTCAAACGTGATAGATTTTCTCTCAGTATTCCCACAATTTCCTACCTGCTAAGTTTTCTTTTTGAATCACTTTTTTGGATGGCTGGATTTTTTAGTCAAAGAATTATATCTGTCTGTGTGAGACGGCAGCAAAGTTTAAGTTAAAGGTGCTCCTTAATTCAGCATCAAACAAGTACTGGCTATGTAAAGGTGCAGGGGAGTGGCTGCATCATGAGCACTGACAGCAGGCAAACTCCCTGTGTTTGTTGGTGGACAGCCCAACCGCGTGTGCATGTTAATGCATGTAAGCCCCTCCCCTCATATATAAATTCGAGCGAGTGTCGGGTGTGACCAAATCGTACTCAAGAGAGTACTACCGAGCTGCGTACCTCCAAAACAGTCACCATTTGGCGGATGGATACTCTCCGGAGTCTGTTCTGACCAAGAAAACCACGTAGACAGAGACAGAAGCCAAGAGTCAACATTATTTTAGCCTTGAGAGCCCTACCAGCTCCTAAGCCTAATGCTTAAAGTGACACTAAGGGGGTAGTGGAGAGCTCCGCCCTCAGTTTTGGTCTGAAATGTTCACGGCTACATCAAGTGGTGAAATATCCTATAGAGCCCCTTTAACTCCAGTGGCTACACATCCATGTCAGAACGAAAAGCAGGGAGTTTATGATGCTGTCTAGAAAGTCTGTGTATGCGCTAACTGTTTACACCCGTATTTTCAAAAATAAATGCTTCCATTAATCTTAAGTGGATGCGTTCCTCCACTGAATCAACACATTCAGAGGGCCATTGTGTACAACAGCAACCATGGAAATGGTGTAGGAGGTTGTAATGTACCTGAAGAGAAACAGTGTGGAGGCAGTGCTCCAGATGTGTACGGTCTTTGAGTCCACTGGCTGCTTGTAAATTGGTGGACGAAGAATCCCTTGGTGGTCATAAGCATCTTTGTTGGAGTTGGTTAAAGTGTAATTTGTGATTGCTCCATTTCTACAAAGGACATGTGAATGTTGCATGCACAGGATGAAAAGAATTACATCTTACCCTTTCAAAGAAGTGGTGACATCACCGATTCACTATTTTACAGGAAGGCTCTTTTCTTTCATACTGAACACAGAAGACCTCTTTGGTATGAATGAGGGATTTTCTCTTAATTTGTCGTGCTTAATAGATGAATTGCCTGCACTGCTTGTGCTTAGGTATTTCTATCCCTGCGGCCTTCATGGAGGTTTGCCTCCTGTTCCTGGGATTTTGCTTTATGTTAGAGCTCTCATAAGAACAAATTGATGACTTGATTTGTGTTTCCTCTGTGTTTCCACATTAAACAGCTTCTCATGCTTGTTTTCCTCTAGATGATTACACTCAATGGTAAAGGCTGGCCTCCAGATTTGCAGTGCAGAGGGAAAAAAAACTAAAACTTAAAGGTTTGACTTTTCATAAACATATGTCCATGAATTATGATGGTAATCCAACATACAAGAACCTCACAATGACAAAGATAGACGGTGTGCATGTGTAAAAACGCAAATAATTCATATCACTCACCAAAACAATTGTGCAAGCTGATCTACTAATGGTCCGCATTGAGGGTTATGTCTTTCAACTGTGCAAAATAACATTTGCCGTCCATTTAGTACGTTTGCCTTAAAGGATATTCAATATTGGACATTTCTGCCTCCCCAAGCAAAACACTGGGAGAAGTAGATGCAGAAAGATGAATGTTGCTCACACTGTATGAATCACAAAGCCAGAAAATAATTGCAGTGATTATTTTTTGCACATGTATTTACCATGTTTGACAGGCAAAGGTTTGACAGACCATCATAATTTTGCTCACAATTGGTTGTAGATATTGTGATGAGGTGTAAAGTATACTTTTTCAGTGAATGTTCAACTAAACGTCACCACATGAAGAACATTTAGAGAATAAATCTTCTTCATATTCAGATTTACTGGATTTGCACTCAATAATTTGTTTATTTCTCTCTTCCACGAGCAACTCCAATTCTATGGCATCGCATTTCATTTTGCGCTAGCCTTCACTGCTCTCTCACATTCTCCATGGTGAAAGTCAGTAAGGCATGCAAAGCCCTCATTCAAAATACTGCGGTTCGCACCTGCTGTCATTAGCGGGCATTCTGAATAGATCACACACATAGAACACGCAAACTCTTAAAATGTGCACTCAATTTTGCATGCTTTATCTAAGATCTTGGTAAATTAGTCACTATGTTTCATAAAAATAGGCTGGATTTTATATTGCATATGTTTGGCACAATCTGTGCAGGCCAGTGGAATGAACCAGTAACCACTAATTTTCTTTTTTCTGAGACACGTTGCCTCAAGATACAGGAGGAGGCCTCTTCCGTCATTGTCTGCAACAAAGCATCAATATTTGATGAGATGTAAGCTGATTAATCTCAGTCAGGTATTTATCCAGTTCACTTACAGGTCTGTCAACCCTTAAGACAGCTGGGAGGTTTACTGTTACAGCATAATGTGCACAGTAAAACATGATTTGAAAGAGAAAAGAAAGAAAACAAACGTCGCTCTTCATGATGTTCATGCAGGTGTGTGAGAAGAAATCCTCACTGGGGAAAGTTGGACAACAGAGTGCAGAGAACACATCTGAGAACAGCTCGTCTGTCTTCATTGTGTCAGACGGTGGAGCCGGACCCCCGGGCATCTGTACAAATACAGAACAGGTGTCGTGAACAATGGTAGAAAAATGTAAAGAATATCGTGTAGTCTTGATTTTACATACTGATGTCTTGTCCTCTGCATTTGTACTATTTCTCTCTGCCTGATTCTACCGCCAGTGGACAAATATAAGCTAACGGATGCAACAGAAAAACCTTTTAATGGTTTTTTTCTTTTTTTCTCCCCTCTCAGCCTCCCATACAGTTAGATTGCACTAATGGATCTATTTTCCAGCTAAGAGCATTTCTTACCTAATGTCCTATACAGGATTAGTAAACTATTCATGACTATCACTCTTCAAATAGACTGATAGTCAGGTTTATTATGCCAGGGCTAAAATGTATGCTTTTATTTCAAAGAAAACACTAAAAGTCCATCAATACATATTGCATTATGATTTTAAAAACCAAAATATGCCAATTAATTTTCACGATACGTTTCCCATTTCCATTTCATTAAACCAACTAGTTTCATTTGTATACATGTGTATCTTGTTATGCAGCAGAAAATCACCAGGTGGTGTCCCATTTCAGATATATCGCCAATTAGCTGGGCAAATACTTTCTATTAGAAGATAAATGCTCTGAAATTGGATGTGGATTTCCTCCAGAGATGGAGGGAGCTTGCTGTGTTTTCAAATAATGAATGAATTGTACTGTAGTTTGGAAGCTAACAGGGCATTCCCCTGCACTACACCAGGTTTAGAAGGTTCACATCACTGTTAAATAACCATATTATTGATACCCTTTAATATCTCTCAAACCCTGAGACAGCAGAGATCCAGCAGGAATCTTGTGGAGAGGGAGCAGAGATTAAATCTCCGCCGGCAATCCCTGCGCAACTTTTACACACAATCGGCCAACTGGCTTTTTGCCAAGTCGTTCCGAGGAAGAGCTGGAGAGCTGTGAAATATTTGGTGGTAGTGGTTCTGCGACTCTCTAGGTGCGCGCAGGCTATGAATGTGATCCTGGAGGACCATTCTGAGTATGTGACTCCCTCTTTCCCCGGCCATCTGTTGGTCTATTCCCACTCTCATCTATATGGATAACAAGACATGCATTAGAATAACTAATACAACAGGCCTCATATGGTGCATGTGCACTAACAAGATAATACGGATGCAGGGAATCTTACAGGTTCGAGTCTGCCGAGGGTTGAGGCCGTGCCAGGGTTTGTGGTACAGTGGAATTATACAATCACGGTGTATTAAACTCTGTCTATTCTTCAGGGAGGTCACGTTACCCTCACCTCGGCTAGTATCTATATTGAAATGGAAAATCTATAATGTAAAACTGCATTTCTTTGTTCAAATACAGCTGAGAGAAAACTAGGGGCAAGGTAGATTCCAAAGGGAGGGACGAATGGTCCAACGGCGGATAGAGAAATGAAGTGGTGGAGGGTGGATGGATGGAGAGAGATTTCTATGTTGAGCTTCCAGCGTCGGAATGAAATTAGGGGCCGTCAGCCGGGCTTTGTGCATGTAGTCGTTCAGATGGGGCTCTATGCTAAAATGGAGAGATCTGAAGTGTTCTTATCCAGAGGGAATGACTGTCCACATCCAGATGTTGAGTGCACAGTTGACAATTGATGCCTGGAGGGAAGAGCAACTATTGTAAATGCACACTCACACACACACACACTTTAATATTTGTGTATGTGTTCGTCAGGGATTCTCACTAAATATTTCAAAGGGCCAAGAGAGAAAACAAAGGGAAAATGGATATCAGAATCTGGAGCAGTACTCCCAGAAGAGACACCGAAGGAGCCCCCTTCTCCCAGTTACAACAGAAATAAAATCGTTTGATCTCCGTGGCTCCTGTTTCTATTGTTATCCGCTGTAAACCTGCCCCCCCCCCAAACCCCCACCTAACCCGACTCATTGTAGCTCTGCAAGAATCATGCAGCTCGAAAAATATGTACAGATAAATAGGCAAAGTAAATATGTTTGCCGGTGCAAACCTGCAAAATACTTGATACCACCGGGGACGTGCTGCTAATTTGTAGCATTTTTAATACACCTTCCCACTTTAATTAGCACTTTTAGAGAACAGCGCACACTAACCACAGCCTCGTCACACACCTGTTACCGCAGTCTTTCAAAAGCTTTTGTAATTACTAACAATCGCTACTTGGTTCTTCTCAATGGGAACTTTGTTGGGCCAAGTACAACCTGCTAGACGCTAAATAAGGGAATTGTGGGTTCATTATGGCAGCATCAGCAGCTAGTGATGTTGGCGTGTGTGTGTGTGTGTGTGTGTGAGTATGTGTATGTGTGTGTGTGTATGTTTGCTCATGCGTGCAGTGCATGTGAGAGAGAGAAAGGAGAGCATGCAGCTGGAGGGCCACGCACATTTTGTTACACATGACAAAACATATATTCAGTTTCTCAGATGGAGAGCAGATGGAAAAAAAAAAAGATGGATTTTTTTAAAAACCGTAATCAATCCAGATTTGGCTGTATCTCTTTGAGACCGACTCAGAAGTTTCAAATTAAACAGTTTTCCAGTTTTTCTGCTTTTGTGGCTGTTTTCGCTTTGATGTTTTACATTCAGCACAGCCCCTGCTTCTGTACGTTCCCCTGTAATTCAAACAAATATTTCAGACTATAAAAGCTGGAGTGTAGGATTTGTCACGTTTTCACTTATGGCTTTAAATCGTTGCCCACATAACAATAAGAAACCAAAAATGTTGGCAGAGGGGAGAGAAGGCAACCAGTCACATTGCTATCTTGTCTACCATCTCCCACCTCCGTCATGACTTCAAGTCATTGAAATGGCACACGGCAGCGCTGCATTCACATGGAATCAGGCAGCATCAGGCTGCAAAAATCATATTATCCTACTCAATTCTCTTCTTGTCATGTTTTTAGGGGCATTGTGATGACACTAGTAGTGCGTCCCAGTAGCATGCATGGTGCATGCAATAGTACTTTCTGAGGTCAGACGCAGTATGTACTGTCTGACTGTACTGTACTGTACTGTACTGACTGTACTGTACATATTCAGTATGTAGCATTACACATGGCTTTGACATCCATGGCTGTTGAAAATATTTTCTTCCAACCTCGACTAACTCTAACCCTCTCTCTTCAATCAATATGACACCTGGTTTTCCGTCTGTTGCATTCCGTGTGAATGCAGCACTGAACTAGATACATACATCTATTCATGACATCTAGATACATCTATTTATACAATATTTTTGGTTCCTTTTGCTTTTCAGTATCATGTAAGTGACACTTTTGACCAATAAACACAAACAACATGGAGATAATGATAATGAATCATATGATACGCTGCAGGGTCCAGCTGTAATCAGCTCAGGGGGAAATCATGTTGTGATTGTGGATCTGATCGTCCTTGGCTTCTATCGGCTGCAGCTGTATCACCTGAACCGCAGCAAACACAATGCAGTTGCTTGATCAATACAACACCCTCAATATTGACCATGTCTTTAGTTTAGACTGGTTCCTAATGGGTCAAGACACCGGTGTTTGTTGCACCGCGCTGAGTGGGATGTTCCTTCTTGATACCAAAACATCCTTATCAGTTTCTGGTCACACACACGGAAATGCTCATGCAGCAGCCTCCTAAGCTGGTCATTTCCTTATCGCCGCCCTGCATAAATTAGCCCATTCATTATCATTGATTTCTGTTTGAATGACCATCAAAAAGCAGCCCTTTGTCCACTCCTCCACTCTGTCTTTTTCCCCCCACTCCTACACCCCATCTCTCCTCTGGCTCCGAAGAAGTCATGCCTTCAGCACACTACAGTAAGTGAACACTTGTTAATTGCTCACAGCAGTTGGAGGTTATCAGCTGGCAGGGCAGTGAAGGACTGAATAATAAGCAGAGCTGAAAAAGGCCCAGGTGGAAAACAATTAATACAGGAAAGAAGCTGCTGCTTCTCTTCCAGAGAGGATGAAGAGGGAGGAGACGAGATTAGATGAAGTGGTTGCAGGTTTAGAGGTGAGTGATAAATAGAGTAAATAGGAGCAAAGGAAGTTGGCTGGCTGATTAGGTTCTGTATATAAAAGGTTGCCATGGGCAATGCCTCTGGCTGCCCTTTTCGTGGTGATTCTCACATTTCCATAATGCCACTTTGTGACGGCTGAGTGACTGAGGTTGACACGCACACACTCCCAGAATCACACATCCACATATTAACGATAAACCCAGCTCAAAGTTTGATCTGCATTGGACAGTACATCAATGAGTATATTGATTTTTTTTTTCCTGTGCCATGTTTTCCAAATGACCTTGTCTTTACAGACATCATTTCTACAGTATACCTTTGGATGCGTGTTTTTTCACAGGTTCATTGATATACACTGCATATTATATAGTGGGTGTTTTCCTTTGTATTCTTATGTATGTATTTATAATACAAACAGCATGGAAGTGCAGCTATGAATGCAAATGTGGATGAGCACACCTATGCTGCTCACTTTGAGGGTTTGGAATCCTCTCTGGGGCTGACTCTGGGGATTTGAAATAAGATTTTTAAATCTCTTATACAGGTGGTGCACATATGAGTTTGGGCACCTTTTTCTGAACTGAAGAGTAATGAACGCCTATGTAGCAAATGGGACATAAACACAATGTTCTCTATTTTTTTCAACTGCTCATGTACACCCAGTCTTATGTCATACGTAAAGGTGCTCTATACCAGATAATAAACCTGAACTTATTTGCTGCAAAAAGGTGTGGGGAAGTAATGACGTGTTGCTGTCACACTCCCAGTTTTTTTAATGTCCTATACCTCACTTGTTCTCTGTTTATGGGCATGTGAGCCCCTCCCGTCAAACTACCAGAGCCACTCTGCAATGGTGTTCATATAAAAAGACGTGACGGAGCGCTATGAATGGGGAGTATAGCTCAGCGTTCAGTGGACGTACTGTGGACATACAAGTGTATTCCAATCTAGAAAACCTGTTCCATCATATCTAAGTTGTAAACAAAGTTGTGATAAAGAGGCGGAGGAGGAGAGTCCCAGCTCAGGGTTTGCATCCTTCGGAGGACAAAGCCTATGCGGTCCACAGAGGTTGCAGCCCTCAGAGGAGCCTTTGAACATTGCGTCTATCGTTGTCAAATGGGACAGTCGAGCCTTGGGAGGATTTCATGATTTGCATCACCAAATGTTCCTGCCCTCAGCCTTATGTCATGAAATTCCCCAAACCAGAACCATGAGAGAGTTACAAGAGAGATGGAAATAAAACAGATCAAGAGAAAAGGATTTTTTATTTTTTTTTTAACAGTAAAAGGATCATTATGAATCCATGTTGATCCGTGATGAAGCATTCGTTCAGTGATAATTGTGTTTTGAAACCAAATCGTAAAAAATTTTGGTGGGGATTATGAGGCAGAGAAGGATAGCCTACATCTATGTGTCCTCTTACAGGGGGCAGGGGAGAGCTGCATTTTCGGGCACTTTGAAGGACCTTTTGAGTTGAAATGGGACAGAATCACGCAGCCTTGTAATATCACAAAGCCTGTAAATGCCGCCTCCTTAGGATGCAGACCATGAATTGGGACACAGCTTTTGGTGAGGCATGGATAGCCCTACCAGCTGCTAAGGTGAAAGCGAAGGTGAAAGCCAGTGGAGAGGTGTGGCCCACGCGAGGCAGAATGCTCCCCCTTTTTAATGTCTAGAATAAATAAATCGCAACATCTTATGGTAAACGATCATATATAACCTGTAAGGTGACGTGCAAAACTTCAAAATATCGCCTGCCTGCATCGTCATTCTAGTGAGCTTGTGCGCTGACCTCACTGCTAGCTAGCCACAGTTTAGCAAGAGTGCAGCTGGTAGTTTGACTAAGGTGACCACACGTCCCCAATTTCCGGGGACAGTCCCTGTTTTAGACGTCCTTTCCCTGGTTAGAGCTGTCCCAGAAAATTTTCCCAATTTCAGCATTTTATGATGAAAAAAAAAGTGTGCTGTTGACTAGAGCAACGGTTATTACGGTAGCTCTGTAGGAAATGCGAATCAAGATGTTGCACACAGATAGCACTTATTACGGTAGCCGAGTAGGACGCGGTTTACAGTCTACGGTAGGAAGCAGAAAGTGTGAGGGAGAATGTTGCGCGCAGACTAGAAAAACAGTTATTACGGTAGCGCTCCTCGCCACCTAACCCTGTGGACTTTAACTCGAGGCACACACACACACCTTTCCTTGTTTCAGCCCCTGCCTGTTATTTTATTAATACTATTGTTTAAGTTTGAATATACATGTAAAAATAAATTAAACTGCAACTGTCCCGGTTTCCTCATTTCATCTTAATAACTTTTGATTCACTTTTATCTCAGAGCTGGAAATGCCCGAGGATTTCATTTCAGAAATCTGGTCACCTTAAAGCTGCAGTGTGTACTTACGAGAAAATCATAGATGGAGATGGACTTCATTCATTTGTTTACATCTTCCAAGTCTCTCCTCCTTTTGCCGTGCACGCGAAGGCTTGTAACGATGTGACAAGCGAGTGTGTAAGGAAGACACTGCGGTATATATATATATATGTGTATACATATATATATATACATATAGTAGACACGGTGATCGTGTCTGCGGCGGCTCGGCCAGTGATCGAGCGACCTGCCCGAGCGAGGCTAACCGAGGCGAGCAGACGGGGCGATGGGTTCTGCTAAGTAAGTGTACGAGCCTGAGTCTATTTGCGCGTGGAAGTAGGGCTGATAGCAGCCAGTGCGTGAGCGAGAATGATGCTCCTTGCTCTGATGATGGCTGTTTTTATACGGATCCCTAGGTTCTTGCAAAAAGGCATTATAGCCCCCGGGTGGTCCTAAAGACACAGGATTTTTTTTACCTGCATCTTATTATACTGTCCATTCATGAGGACAATTTCAGCAAATAGAAACAAAAAAATGCTACATTCAGTTTTAAGTTTGAGGCTGCAGCCAATCGAGTTGAAGCTGAATTGCAACACAATGAAAAGGTTTTATACACAAGAGGCACCAAATATGTATCAACAGGATTGCAAACCCTCGTGAGTTTCCCTCCAACGTGTCACAGTGAGCTAAAGGTTAGCATCCATGCAACATGGGGAAAGCTGTGATTTGATTTTGGGTCCTAACAAGAGCCGTGAGTTTCAAAGGTTTTGAATCATGTCAACTAGAAGCCAAAGCAAAGGTCAGAGATTCAACCAAAAAACAGTAGTTTCCTGTATATATTGATATTCAAATCTATCATTCAGGCCATGTGCCGACATTGTGACTTTAATCGGATTTATGATCGTAGTAGTGGTGCAATTTGGGGTTTTTCATTCCACATGTGCTGCCACACACACGTCCTCCTCACGTTTCTGTCAAGTCTTCACAGTTCATCCTCCTTTTTTTACTGCCTGCAGGCACTCCGACTTGGATTCTAAACTTATTAGTCTTCCCCCTTCTCCGAATTTCGGTGCACTCAGCTTGTGAATGGAGGGGGAATGAGCTCAATCTACCCGCGTCAGCACAGGGAATGGTTATGCTGCCGACAACCGGGTGAGGAAAATGTAATGAGGAGGCACAGTTCTCTCTAGCTTTTTTTTTGTCTATGGCGGAGGTGGCCCCCTGTGCTCTGGGATCGGTTTCTTCCTCTCAACCAATCAAGCGTGACGCGATTTAAGCCTCCCGCAGCTGCAGGTGAACTCTGCAAGAACAGATTTATGAAAATGTTTAACTTTTTCCTGTAATACCGCTGCAGGCTCTCTGTCCTCTTTCAAACCCAATCAACCAAAACGCTCCGTTTCTCTCTTTTGTCTCTCCCCTCATCACCTCTTTCTCTCTCAGCCCGTCCTCGGTGTGTCTCCTCGTTCTGCACTCCATCACACCTCTTCCTCTTCCTGCTTTCAAGAACTGGCGGTATAAAAAAAAACCTTTTTCCTCATAGCAGGGATTGCTGGAGGAATCTTAGGTGACTGTTCTTTCATGCTGTCGTCGAGATGGCTCCTTTTCCCCTCCTGGCAAGAATCAGGCTTAAATGCTTACTCATATCTTCATGTGTTTAGATTTATCTAAATATATGTGAACCGTGGACTTTGTTGCTAAACTAACAATGTTTTTGGGTTTGGTTTTAATCTTCTAATGAAGGAGCAGCGGAGAAATAAACACGGCAATGGTCGCTTTGGGTCAAACAGCAGCAGATGTGTAGTCGAGGGTGAGAAAACAAGCAAGATTGAAGAACAGAATGGAGGGGAGATGACAAGAGATATGGGGTTTGTCTGATTGTGGAAAGGGGAGTCTCATTACCTGAGGGACTTCAACAGGAGATAGTGGGGTTTGTGTGTGTGTGTGTGTGTGTGTGTGTGTTTAGAAAGTGGCGGTGCTGCTACGTATACTCCTATGTTTTTCAGTCACTGCGGGATTTCACTGGCACCAGCCAGAGTCAAGTCAGCCTCTGGAATCGGCAGTGATGGATAGCTCGTGTCCATCCGAGAGGATGAAGGGGTCAGCAGAGTTCGCCGCTGCAATGGAGGCGCCCCCCCCACCATCGCTCGACCCACATGACTTTTTTAATTAACCTCTTTGGGAGGGCTGGTGTCTTCCTTTTCAAGGTAATCACAGCCAGGAAACTCCCTTCATTAGGACTTATGTGACCTCTGGGTGTCGGCTGTGTCCACTGTGTCTCTCCCTGCCTCTTCTTCATCCTCGTCTTCGTGGTAATAACATCGCCACACAGGGAGGGAGAGTCCATCGGATTGGGAGAATCGTGCAGCTTTTCCATGAGCTCTATTTTTTTTTTTTTTTCTGTTTTCTGGCCTCTGCTCCTCTCTCCGGTTCCTGCAATCACACTTCAATAGTGAATTAGGCAAAGCACCTGTTGGAAGAATCTTTTCGGAACTCCTCGCCTCCCACTCTGCTCCTACTGTAGACCCCGTGGCCTCATTATATCCATAAACAGGCAAAAAAAAAAGATAATGAAAAAAAAAGCAAAGACACAAATAAAAATGATAATGTTTTTCCACATAAGACTTCTAAGGGACTAAGAGGCGTCGGCACTCCTCTGGGGGAGCGAACCCCTCCGAGTGATGCCCCAGAACAAGCAGATGAAACGCCTCTCCTCCGGCTTCTCGCCTTTCTTCCCGTATCTCTCTGTTTTGGTTGCCTCCTTTCATGTCGGGGGAGCAGCAGCTTAAGTGGCTCTATTGGAGCTCTCTGATGGGCTCTCAAATGAAGCCAGTGTGAGCTCGGGAAATCAAATTGGTTTGTTCTGAGACGGCAGCTCCTGTGGCGCCCCCTGCTGTCGGCCCTCTGATCTGTGACATTTTAGGAGGGTAACGTGCTGGGGAATAACAAAGCACACAAGCCTCTGCCTAAAAAAAAAGGAAAGTGGTCCACAAAAAAAAGAAATCAGAGAGAGGGACTATGGGATGAGTCATACAAGTTGCCTTGTTGGAGCATACATTTCATTCCAATGGATGAGAGTGTTATATGTGTTAAAAAAGAGCAGTCCACTTTTTATTTATTCAAAACTATAAAAAAAAAAAAATAGAAAGAATGTGAGGAAGAAGCAAAGTGGAATACGTGGACCAACAACTCCCCCATGTGGACGTCCGGGATAAAAAGTCCTGTCAGACAAACCAAAGTCAACGGACCTTCGATTTCTGTCAACTGACTTCCATCATTACACACCTCGCCAGAGCCTTAATGTAACAGCTCAGGACCACAACAAACACAAAGGCTTGACAAAATCTCTGCTCTCCTGTGTCAGGCGTCCCCCCCACCACGCTCACTCGCTCACAGAGAATCTGGTGAAACCCAGAGCGGTGTGCATCAGTTTGATTTGTTGTAGCATCACCTTTGAATTATTCATATGTATTTAAGATTCATTTCTCTCTGCCTCATCTTGATGCCGCCTGGTATAGTCCTCGGCTTTCTTCGGTTTAGCTTATCTGAGAGGACGAATTGCTCTGCTCACTGGGGTGGGGGGGGGGGTGCTCACCCACACCT
>CAESWR010000110.1:245000-285311 GCA_903171835.1 Mullus surmuletus | reverse complement strand
GTTGCCTAAGGAGAATATTCACAAAATCAGAAAAGCATAGTCACTCAGCCAGATACTGTGTGTATGTTTGTGTGTGTGTGCTTGTGTGTGTGTGCTTGTGTTGGTGCTTGTTTTCATCTTGTTAGAGAATTATGTGGGCTTTCCCTGCAAAACACATCTCCATGGTCCAGCTGCCAAAAACCACGACTGTGCTTCTAAATCTCTCTCATTTACATGAAAGCTGTCTTTGAAACATTCCCATCCAGGAAACGTTGTTTGATACTTTCAAGTTATGACTAAAACTGAAATTGACGTTCACCTTTAATCTGAAAGCTGGAAAAACAGATATTATTAATGATACTTCCCCCCTGTCCTGCAGTTAAGCAAACAGTGGAGGGAGTACTAGTCGTTCTTCAGAGTGAAGAGCCGAGGTTCACCTAAAAAGGATATTTTCAGTATTCCGAAGGCTGTAAAGTAAAAATTCCTGTGCAAATGACTTTTGTCCGTGGGGAAAAGTCTTCAAAGAGATATTTATCCTGTGGATTAAATACTTTCTAACCAAATGTGTGTGTGTGTGTGAGTGTGTGTGTTGTTAAAGGTAAATGATCATTTACATTGTGAATCTATTTTTAATTATGTTATAAAAAGACATTTAAATATTAATACGATAAGATTTGACAGTAAGATTTGAACAATTCTTAGCCATACTTCACATCACTGACATTCAAAGTTGAATTGGCACTCCCTGGGAACAGCCAGTTAACTATCAACTGAACAGACTCCAGTATTTTGGATTGCAGGGTACAAGGGCCCTTTTTTTTATTTTTATTGTTTTGAGTCTTTGGTGTTATCATTCATCTTTTATGGTTTGCTCTGCTTTGGCAGCAGCATCTTGACTGCAGACAGGCGGAGATTTAAACTGATTAAGATGGCCTCCTCTGTGCTGCGCCGCCCTTTTGACCCGGCGGAGGTGGCTGATGACTCAGCTATCATCTCTGATGGCGAGCACGTCCCAACCCAATGTAGGACACTCTGGGAAACCCCACCACCACCACGAATGACCGCCTGCTCTGACCCCACCAGGAAGAAAGGAGATACTGCAGGCCCTCACTTCCTGCTGATGTCAGACGCCACAACTGACAACAACCTAAGTGCGGTATTGACATCATATACCATATCAATATTAAAGGATAAGATTGCATAGGCTGTGTCATCCGAAGCATGCAAATCCTGAACTGGGACTCTCTGGATTTGCTTTTTTAAAGTTTTATTGTAGCGAGTGTTTGTCACTGCTGACACACAAAAGTAAAAGGTAGCAGTATATTGCTTTGTGGTAAATGGGCTGTATTTCTATACCACTTTTTCAACCTGAAAGGTACTCAGAGTGCTTTATGACCTCATTCACACAGGCATTCACACACACACACACAGTCACACTGATCGCAGGGCTTCAGTGTCTTGCTTAAGGACATTTCCACACGCACTCTCCAGACATACACTTGAGATAGCTTGAGATGTATTAAGATTTATACATGATCGTTGCAAATATATACATACACATGCGTGTATGTAGTTATTGTTCCACAGTGTGTTGTTTTTAGCTTCGTTATTTACTTATGAGGGAGACTCTGCAGTGCCCTCTGGTGTCTGATAACGACAGTAGCGGCTTATGTGACCAGGTGCGTGTGTAAACATTGGACAGTAAAGCGGATTATGCGCGCACCCGGAGGCCGTCCAGCCCCCGTTAGGCGGCCGCTTTATTGGTCGCCGGTTTTTCAGGAAGTGTTAAGCAGCCAATTGAAGGGCACTGAGAGTTATCACTTATTTCACCCTCTGATGAAACATTCCTTCCCCTGCTCGCAACTCGTCTGCGTGTGTTTCCGTTACTGAACCCACTGGGACGCGGGTAGAAGAGCCGCGGCGCGCTGGAGGCTGCGGGAGAAAGTGTCAGCGCTCCGAAGTTGGGCGACATCTGTTGCCACGAAAAGGATGGAGTGGCTCTTCCAACGCTGCTATAAAGAGCATGTTTTCCACTCAGCATTCCGCTCCGTACTGCTCATTACGTTTTTGGTGAGAATTTCTTTTTTGGAAACGAGGTGAAGAATAAGGTTTGGTGTTGAGAATGCAAAACTACAGTATTCTGATATATGTATAAATATGAAATGCATTATTTATGCTGGATTTACGTCCATCCATGTCTGGCTGTGATGCTGCGCAGAAGTGGGACAGATTATAAATCGTCACTGTGTCCAAGCCAAGGTCTCCTCATTTATCTGACAGACAGCGCCAAATAATAAGAGGATAAATAATGAATCCAATCCAATCCAAACATGGCAATCCTTTTCAGAGCACAGAAGATAATTAAATTGAGTTAGAAATTCCACACATCCAAATACAATGTTTAAAAAAAGAAATCCAGAAGTCCTAATGGTTTCCGACAGACACAGAAAGATGCCAAACACATTGTGTAACTCAACCCAACCCTCTGCAGCTCCTGGTCCTGTTGATGTGTGTCCTCCCTGGGTTGTGGTCCATCAGGGTCCGGCTTCAGTCCGCCCTCACAGGGAGCTACATGCCTGGCCACCACTCCGTCCTTCTCATCAACAGTCCCAATGAGCAGACGGCCAAGGACATCTGCAGGTAAATCAGGGAGACCTCCTCTCAACATGTCACATTTTCGGGGTGGTCACCATGGGGGGTCGTTTGTTATTGGTTGGTATATAGAATGTGATCTTTTATTTTTTTTTGCTTGGAACCAGATTATCATAATACTGTTCAGTTTCATATAACAGGAAATCAAAAAACGTCCAAAAAGAAAAAAAGTACAAAAAAATGTATAAATCCATTCACCAGTTTTACAGCAACTGACAGCATCCTGGTTACTTTGGAAGTTTTACATTTGTTCCGCTATTGGAACAAATAGTAAGCTCTTATCATAAAACCAAATCTCCTGTCTGCTTTTCAAGTCAATGATTGGACAACTACTGCAATATCTTATCTGCATTTATTTGCGCCTGCTTTTAAAACACAACATGCAAGTGTTGGCTGATTAATGAACAACCCAATGTGTGCTTTTGTTACTGACATAAAACATGTTGCTTTGTGTCACTTCTTTTGAAAATTTGAATAGTTTCAAAAGCTTTTCCTGGTGTAAAGGACAGGGTTCCTTGCGATGTTTTCTGACCCACAGCAGTGGGTGTTTAACTATAGAGTGTTCAAAAAGCAAACTTGAGTAGGAGGTCATGTGGTCACGAGCTGACGGCAGCATCTGATGCCCAACGGTTCCACAAGAAGGAAAAAAAATCCATAAACCAAAGTCTTTGACAAAGTGACTAAGAATTAAATGCGGTGAATTCTCAAAAGGTGACAAGCCACCCCCACGTTTGTATTTGTAAGAGTCAAAATAATACCTATAGCTCATGAACTGAGCTCAGGAAGGCTTACAGGCATAACGGCTGAATGAATACACCAAATGAAAAGGAGCAAAGGGGCTTAACATTTCCAGTAAATTTCCAGAATTTAGATATGCAATTTTCACAATATTTTTGCAATTGATGTAATTTTTTAGTTAGAGAAAGCCGTCTAACAGGATGCAAAGAAACAGCATCATATTTGACGCGGCTAGCCAAGTCAAAATAATACCTATAGCTCATGAACTGAGCTTAGGAAGGCTATAGATATAAACACAAACATAAATATGTATATTGTTGCAAAGAGGCTTCAAATTTCCAGTAAATTTCCAGAACATTCCAATGGAAGTTAGAATTTGTAATATTCAATATTCACAACATTTTTGCAATTGATGTATAATTCTTTGGTGCTAGCACCATATTAAGCTAATCTCTTGAATAGTTTCTCATTTAACATTTGCAAGTTAAATATTTCTACCATAGATATATTTACCCCCATAATATTATCAAAATGTACTTTACTTTATGTAGTCCGTAAGCTCAAATGTTTGGCTTCAATAGTTGTATTCTTTTGTCACAAAAGTGTGGCCTAAATCATCTGTGCAGATGACGGAGGAATGCAGAGTATCTGGAGGCATGGCCTCAATAACCCTGCAGTGGGCAGTGTGCTGTGTGCATGTGATAAAGGAATAGATATTCAAGTACGCTTCCATTAAATCTGGTTGTTTTTGACAAGACTATGCTACTATATATTTTCCCGAACTATATTTGTATTCAATTTAGCTAATTTCTGGTTTATTCCTATTTATTCCCTTTTATTCCCAAGGAAAGTTTCAAACTTTGAAAATTCTCAGAATTTGCAACCCTAGTACAGATGCTATTTCTTTCTACTTTTTGGAGTTTGCAGCAAGACTTTTTCATAAGCACATCCCACGACAGAGCGCAGAGCTCTAAATGATGACTTACAGAGCTCATAATGTTAGCCGGTACATCAAGAGCCGGACCACAACACGTGTTCCCTCCTCTGGATAATTTAACTGGATGCAGAAACACATTTTACCATGCAGCTTTTTTTCTTCCGCCAAAACCCGGCAGCTGTTGACATCGGCCTCACATTGTGCTCCGTATGAGCCATATCAATCTTCTCCCACACCTCCGTTTCACACGTCAAACCCTCCCATTAAACCGCCCACTAATATCTCAGCCTTTGACGCATCGCCGACGGTTTACTAATGACGCAGGAAGGTTCAAACTGTCCGAAGGCAGCCAGGAGGACACAAGTGTGACTTTCTTGTTCGAGAGAAGAGATGTAATCTTGTCAAAACATGAGAAGGGGCAGAGCGCCATGTTTGCACTCTCACCTCCTTTGTTGGCGTTTTCGCTGCATGTAAATGAGCTCCATCTATTTACCATGCATCAAGACAAAAGTAGGCTCGAGATGCCAGATATGCAAATCAACCCCCTCAGCCATCAGTTGGCGGTGGGGAGGCACAGCCGTGTTATTAATCAACTTTAATATCAACCGGACTAAGTAAAGTTTGTCATCTTTTTTGCTCAATTTACAGCATGAAAGTCTTTTTTTCCTGAAAGCGCGGCCTAATGAAACGGTTTCCTGCTGTAATTGATGAGCAGCTGGTGGTTTCCATGTTGTTTGATTCTTCTTCTCTCCTCTTTTTCATGTCCGCGCCCTCCATTTTTATCCTCGGCCCCCTGCTAACTCTTGGCTGTGTTGTTTCTCTTTCCAGGGCGATCATGGAGAGGCGGCTGGCAGCCAGTGTGAACATTCTCTCCAGGACCTCCACAATGTAAATCATGTCTGACCTCCACTTGACATCCCCCTTTTTATCTTTTTTATTTTTTTTTTCCCTTTTTGCTCACCTGCACAAACAGAGCAGTTATGAAAGTCCTTGAGGTGCACGGACGCATCCACGCAGATAGATGGACAAATGTATGCGTATACGTCCCCCTGTGTTTCTCTCGGTTGCCAAGGAAACAGCCGAGGTGAGCACACACCTCCTGAGTGCTTTCTTTTCGCCGTGACGAGAGAAAAAAAGGAGCGGCTGTTAACCTTTAAAAGCGGTCAGCACCTGCATGGATTAGCTTTCCTGTTAATGTGTAACCACGAGGATGGAAAAAAAAACACTGAAAGGCCAAACGAACAGAAGTTTTGCTTAAAATTAGAGTTGGATTAGCCTATGGGTGCTGCAAGGATGCACGCACGGGTGTAATCGAAGTGTCATATTCAGTCTTGTCGTGCTTCAATAAGGCCGTTTTGTGACGGCCCTCCGTTTTCTGCACCGCGAGACGGCAATGCGTTTCCCATCAAAGAGGCATTTTTTGACACAATCAAAGCTTTTTCACAACAGTTTGGCAACATCACTGTAAATAACAGGAAGTAGAACAAGGTTTGATTGTTGTGCTCTTTTGAAAAATACTGTGTTTTTATTCCCCCCTCTCACTCTCTCCTTCATCCTCCTGGAAATCGTCTGTGCTCAGTGTACGCAGCTTGTGTCACATGTGTGCTACGTGCTTCAATTTCTGATGTTGCTTCGCTTTCAGGTACTACTGGAAAGGCGAGATCCAGGATGCAAATGAAATTCTCATGGTGAGCACACTTTTTTTGACCATTTGTGCTCCACAGGCATGTTGGAAAAGAAAGCAATGTAAGATGAGATGTGGTTTTTGTTTCTTCTGCAGCTGGTGAAAACAAAGACCTCCAGGATCCAGCAAGTCATCGAATATGTGAGGTGAGGCTTCACATGCTACACACACAAACAGACACACACATTTAGTCTTAACCCCATCTCCTCAGTAGTGTCATTACAGGTGGTAATGTAGTTTTTACGTTTTTTTTGTTTGTTTGATACAGCCACGGTAAATCACGCGACCAAAGGCATCTTTTTCTTGCGCTATGATCCTCACTGAAAGATGCCAAAAGCCTGCGCAAAAGAAATCCACACCGCTGCATGACGTCAATGGCTATTCTGTTGCCTGGCGACAAACTCATCGTTGATTACGTCAGCAGTAGAGTAATTGGCAAGGTTGAGGGTTGACCTTGGGGGTTCGAATGGCAGATGGAATTTGGCCTTGGATTATCTAACATCATTGCGAATATAAAATTGTATTCGATTTTTACACATCATGACGACAAGGACGAGTGTGTGTGCCATATTCTCATGTTCTGTCATCATAATTTCTTCTCCTCACTTAAATTGATCGCACTCCATAAACTATAGCCCCGTTTACACTGGGCATTAACATGCGTTTTGGGCGACCGGACTGCAATCGGATTGTGCATGACCACATTAAAAGGTGAAAAGGTGTACACACTCAGGACGCTTTGAGGACGGATTGTGATCGGCGAAACCACCTCCAGAGGTTGTCATGGATGCATTGTGACCACACAGGTGTAAACGCTAATGCATCCACAGGTGTAAACGCTAATGCTTCGTGGGAAGAAATACATCATTCAGGCATGCATAAGTTTCCAAAACAAACCAGCAATGTGGACATAGGTGGTTAGCGTGCTAAGCTAGTAATATTGAAGTTGTTTTTTTTACATGAAGGAATGGGATTCCTCAACCAGTCTGTGAAGGTCCCCATCGCAATCATCTCATAGCATACAATAGCTTCACGGATGGCTTCCATTTCCATTCCTCTTTTGTTATTTTTTCTTGTTTATTTATTTAATTTTCCTGTGCAAAGATGTTATCGGATCTCAATGTGGACACTTAAGACAAATATTAATGCCAGGTGTAAATGCTATCTGACAAAATTGTACCCAGATACAAGCTGGATACAATCTGGATACAAGAGGCATGTTAATGTCAGGTGTAAACGGGGTGTATGTTTTTTTGCTTGTCAAGGTCGGCACACCCCTACACCAACCCAGAGGTCCTCAGCTTCCTTGTGCAGGACGGAAGTCTGGATTACGTGAGGTGGATGGATGAAGCTGTTCCCGACGGCTGATCCCCTAACCGAAGCCGCTCTGACCATGGACCGCGGCCTAACAAGGAGGCGGGGCCGTGCACACGCTGTTGTGTTTGGCAGTTTGGGACCGAAGGGTTCAGACTGCCGGGCGACGGTTCAACAAGTAGCAGTTATTTTTCCCCCTCTGACCTTTTCATGATGAAATTCCACAGCGCAGTGTGGGGGATTTTCTTATCAGTCCACAAGATATTTGTGCTGTGGACAGAGGAGAGAAGTAAAGTTGTTTCTGATTGTTTTGTTGGCAGGTCAGATAACGGCTCCATTAGGTTTACTGGTCAGGTTTGCCAGCCAGTCACACTGAGCACAAAACTGACATTAATGTGAACATTTACAATGTGCTCTTTGCTCTGGGGTACTGAGTCTATTAGAACATCTTATTTGACACAAATAAAAGTTGCAATTCTACTGGTGTTGATGCTGCATTTCACTGCACATCTGGACCACCATGAGGCCTCTGTTTCTAATCGCTTACACCTTGTTTTTCTAATTCTGAAAATGTGTCTTGTTTCTCTTTGAGGATGATACCCTTCTCTGCAGGAGGCGTGTTTCAAAATGAATGCCAGATTAAATACAAAATCACAGGTCATTTTTGTTTTTCTGGATAATTGGATGTTGGACTACACACATAATTTTTCAAAGGAAGCTTTGATACCATCAGAATGCGTTAATCTGCTGTAAACACGATGCAACGCTGGTGCAGTGCGGTGAGCTCGCCTGGCGTGTGTGTCGTTCACCCCTTGAAACGTTGCTCTGCACTAAGCCGTGGTCTGCAGAGAGGGTGTCCGGGGCCCGCGGCCTCAACAAAAGAACTGCAGACTTGGTTAAGTTGGCTCTTGTGTCCATGGAGCCAAAGTAATCCTTTTTTCATCAGATCTAGAGTTCCATGCTATTTGTAGCCCGCGGGTGTGTTTGTGTGTGTTAAGGTTGCATCAGTGCAAAGTATCTCAGCGCTGGGGTGTGTATGTGTTAGTAAGTCAGAATCCTGAACCTCTGCTGAATGTTCACTAGGTGGTGCTGTTTCAGTGCACATAAAACACAACACCACTGCATTTTTTCCTTCACGTCTCTCTAACACCGCCCTCCAACAAGGCAACAGTGTAAAATCCCGGAGGATGCAGTAAGAAGTTCCTGTGTGTAAATATCAGCAGTGAGATTACAGTTTACGTGTCGAATCTCATCAATAGAGGCGAGTTAGAGACGCAATAACCACCGTTGGTTCATGTGCATATTATCAGGAGTTGTGCAAACACAGACATATGGTTGACTGTTCTTGCGGGCCCGTGTGTCATTAAACTCTCGGTGGGACGCAGAGTTAAGAACAGGATAATTAACAACAAGCTGTATGAAACAGACGCTGATAACGTGCCCCCACTGAGAGAGTCAATAAAATCAGGAGGACACACAGCTTCACCAATGCAAAGAGGTTGTGTGAGCCCACAAACATTGTTTTTCTTAATTTTTGTTATTTTTTTAAATGAGTGTGTATGAAATATAGACATCTTCTTCATAAGCCGTAGAAGGATCAATCTCACTGACCTGCATCGTCTGATTCCAGCAGCATCATCAGACAATCAAAGGGACGGCCTGCACTTTTGCCTATGTCTGAGGTACAGGAGTACAGCAGCTGTAAACATCTGGCGATCCCACTTACAGATGGCCATCATGTGTGCAGATGTGCTTGAATGCTGGTGTGCTGAATAGAATTAATACTGACAGAGGAGCGGTTCACATTTTTTGCTGCCTTCATCAAACGTTAATGGTGGCGTTTGCAAATTCATTGCGACCTCTGTTGATGTCTGGCAGCAACTCAGTGACGAATGACGAATCTGAAACCATTTTGTGGATTAATTACTACCATCATTTGTCTCTCTGTGTAATCCATACCAAGATTGTTACCGAAAGTACCATAATTATGATCATTTTATCACAGTTAATTGTCATCATATTCATTAGACTGCTATTTCACAACACTATCGGGACAATCGTGATGAGAGGATTTTTTAAAGAGAAAGTGTTTCTGGCCAACAAATACTGAAGTCATCATTTTTAGTTCTTAAAATGCAGCCAGAATTACGTTGGCCACTTCCCAAAATCGATCATGTTTTGTTTTGTCTCCAGGAGAAATGCAAGTTAAGCTCTACTCTCGATTTATGTGTGTCAGGTTTTAGTCAGAATGTATTTATTATTTAGCGTTCAGGCAGAAATCTCAAGGAAAAAAAAAGTCTTTCACACCACACTGTGGATTCAAAGCATGCGGAGCAGCAGGTGATGTTTCACCGCATCCATAAACAATCAACTGTTGTTGCCAGGCAGCTGCCTCAGAATCCATAACAAAAAAAGAAAAAGAAAACAACATTTAATTTATTTTTACTCTCTTTGCCCCATTTTCCACATCTTGACATTTCATATCTCTGTTTTTGCTCGTTTGGTCTCATTACAGCAGCTTCCGTTGTCTTGCTGTTTGTATCAGAGAAAATCAGCTCCGAATGCTTTGTTCTGGATTTGGAAGCATCCCAAAGCTTGGTGGCGCAGGTGCGCTTCCGGCGCAGAGGGACATAATCTGAGGAAGAGCAGGAGGAAGAGATGCTAAGTAGGGGGAATTCATTTGTGGCAGAGAGGTTACTAATGTTCTGCTGGGGAAAGTTTTCTGGGACTCTTTCCTGTTGGGATGCAAGATGATAATCATTCCCGAGCAGGTAATCGCCACTATCTAAGTGCAAGGCTGAATCAAACACGCCATGTGTTGGATTTTTCTGGCACTCCTACCAAAATAAATTAACAAATTAATAATCATACATTTCTTAAAAAAAAAAAAAAGTGTGTATGAAATCCATGCAAAGGAAATCTGGGGCGTAATGCTCCTTCAAAATTACCCAGGCATACATAATGGCATTCATGCTACCAGGCGAGCAGGATTACTCTGTTTTGCAAACACTGAGCTGCCTCCTCCCTCAGACCCGGTGTTATTTAATGGCGACATGGTTTTAATCAAGTGAAAGAGAAGCCTCACGTTTGCCGTTCAGTCAGCCAGGGATATTGTGCAGAATCTTAATTAATCTGAAAAATGTTCAGCCATGACAACACTTCTCTGCTTTCAAACATGCAACATGGTGATTAAACCTAAGGTGAAGGTTTTCATGTTGCAAATTGTTTCAAAAATAAATATTCAGTTGGTATTTCAGGCAGCCGTGCCTTCACTAAAGATCAAAATCTCACACAAACATGAGTGATGAAGCTCACTTGTGACCAAATTTTTCTGCTCACCAACTGCTCACTAAATCACGGTTTTCTGGTGCAAATCTTTTTTTTTTAAATCTATAAATGTATGAACGTGTTGATTTGCTGTGTGCTCTCATGTTGACACAGGTGGCTTAAGATCAAACTCTCTTTCACACGCAGCCAAAAAACAATGTTCACTGGTGACAAAATGTCTCTGCTTTTTAACTGCGTATGAAACAAAGTCTCTTTAAATGTGTCCTGTGCAAAAAGTTAAAAAAGTTAACTTAAAAATGAATTTTGATTTGCTGTGTGCTTTCATGTTGACATGGTTGGTATTTCAGGCAGTGATGATATTTACAGATGACAAAACTTTGACTCTGCTTTTAAAAATTGCAAAAGAACACTGTGAAGTTTTCCTGAGGCAAGTAGTTTAGAAAATATGAAGTAACTTAGAGCCTGGTAACTACCAAGTAACTACATTGTGAGTACCAGCATCAAGAATCTCATAGTGGTCAAAGCATGCAATTTAATTGCAATTTAAACATGCAAATTAATCAAAGTCTCTATACAGGTTTCCTGTTGCCAATAGAGAGATTGGATATGGATGTTGTTTTGTTGTGTGCTGTCAAGTTTACATGGTTGGTATTTCAGGCAGCTGCGGCTTCACCAAAGACAAAGTGATGATGTCCACTGTTGACAAAACTTGTGACTCTGCTTTGTAAAATGCAAGCGAACAGAGAGAAACTAAGTCGAGGTGAAGTTTTCCTGTTGCAAGCGGTCTCTTTATGCATGGATTTGCTGTGCGCTCTCAGGCAGCCTCGGCTTCAATAAAGATACAAATCTCTCTCACATGCAGCCCAATGATGCTTTGGTCCACAAGAGTGGCAAAGTGGCTTGGTGTTCCAGTTGGAGGGTTAAGGGGGAGGGGAGGGAAGAGTAATGGTCCAGTGCTTGAGTGAGTGTGTGATTGCTTTCTTCCTCCATTCAGCACCTCCTATTCTTTAATCCCTCCCTCCTCATGCTCCTCCCACCTCTCCTGCTCCCGTGTAACTCATAAATCTCCATCTGCGGTACATGTGTTCCCTCTCATACACTCAGACAGACCTCAGAGAAAATCAGAAGTAGAATGTTGGAAAAAATAAGAATGAGATTGGAGACACTTTGGATGGGAGGTGGGTAATAGAAAAGGCAATTTATTTTCGCGCACCTTCCTCTCGGCTCTGTTGCTCGCTCACTCACTCCCCGAGCTGCTGCACGGACTCCGTCATGAAAACACACTGATCTGTGCTGGCTCGCTCAGTCTGTGTAGCTTGTGGACGCACACACTCACTCACACACACACACACTCACTCACACAGTGGAAGCAGCGTTCAAGATGCAGCAGCAAAGCAGCTCGGCTTCTGATTCCCTGTCAGGTAAATACTGAAGTGGATATGCTGTCCTTCCATCAGTCGCCTCCCTCATCATCATTATCCATCTTGTTATTTTGCTGCCACATTGTCTCGTTTCCACGGCATCTCCCCTCCGTTCCCACTCTCTTTCTCTGCATCCTTCTCTCTGTTTTCCCTGTTTCTGTGTTTTTCTCCATGACGAGTGAATACATGGGTCTTGTTGTAAAAGGTCATTTTCAGCATGCGTTTTCTAAGGAAGGTGAGGTGTTCTCCTCCATATGTCAGCACAGCACGTTGAGGTTCAGTAGCTTATCGCCACTACGGCTGCGCTTGCATCCAAAACACAGCTGTGAAAGTACATATGGACTAGATATCACGCCGTTCTTCTGACCTAGATACAATGACAAGACATGTGCTACTTCAGCGCCTTGTTTGCTCGTTGCTTTTTGTGGGATTTACATTCATGTTGTTGCTATTTGTCAAAACTGAGTGAATGAAAGTGCTTTTTTGGGAGATTCCTCCTGGAGGGACAGTAGGATTTGAATGTGACGGAAACTTATCTCATTAACAAAATGAAAAAGTGGCAGATCAAAGCAAGTGGCTCGGTGTGTGTTTGGCCTGTGGACATCAATGATGAAGCTCCTGGGAACTAACATGGCACACACATGTTTTCATTATTTTGATTGGGGACTTCTAAATTTGTACCCCAAGGTTAAAACAAACATTGCTGGTGAGGTTTCACTGGATGCACAATGGCTGACTCATAAGATTGTGAACATTCAAGAGCCCAAGAGCGCGGAGAATTAGAAGTTAAAAAATAAACGCATGTTGTTCTGTTGTTGCACAGGAGCAAACTAATTAAAGCTTTGCGTTGTGAGCGTCTCTCAGAACCAGAGCACTTTGAATAATGAGGCTGAGTGACTGTACGGCTGAAGCTTAAATGCTAATTAAGTTTTCTGTTTCTCCTGCAAGGTTACTTTTATAATCATGAGAATTATTTTACAGAAATCAACATCAAGCTGATTTGCTGCTGTGGTGAGACCATGTAGCGAACCTTTGCACGTTGTCCAGGCAAACTAGTTATTAGCACATGAACAAAGGTTGATTTATACACAACATTCACCATCGCTTGTTTTGACATGAGATGGCTTTGTTAAATTAGGTTCCTTCTCTCTACAAGCAAATTTAACTAAGTGATGATCGCACTTTATTTACAAGACAAATTCATTTATTTGTCTGACCAAAGCAGATGAGGAAATTCTGGAATGTATGGCAATGATGGAAAGAAACCTTTAAAAGAAACCCTAATTACTCTATTTTGTGTCATATGCTCACTTCAGGTTACATTATTATTGTCACCTCTGCCAGGTTTTCACCGTGTCTGTTGATTTATTTCTCTCTGTTAATACTAAAAAATGACCATGAGATACAAAGCAACTTCTGTTATCAGTGAAAGGTTGGGCAGATACAATGCTTGATTTTCAATTAAAACACAAGTCAAATTGTGCTGATAAAATGATTTGGATAAGTTAAGACAGTGTGAAAAAATAAACTGTCTCCATGAGATAGAAAATTTGAAATGAGATAGGTTAATTTTATTTCACATTGCATCAAGTGACCTGCTATAACAGTCAATTAACACCCAGTTAACATAAGCAGCATCAGCAATTGATAATTTTGCACATTAGTCAACAGTTAATTGGCTGCTGGTTAAGACTTATCACTGCATCGTGTTAATTGTTAACATGAATGTTAATTGTTGTACCCACATGATTTTTGTAGAGGTTTTAAGCATGAAGCAACAAAGAATTTTGGTGCTCGATAAATGGTTAGAACAATGAATACCTCATTTTTCCTCATAATCTTTCCTAATCTTTTTCCCTACAATGGAAGATACTGACACAGTTAATACATTTCTCAGTAAGATTATGTCTTGAAGATAAAAACGTAAACACAGATAAAACGCAGTTTAAACTGTGTAGATCGTGAATGTTGAGCAATAAAATATACGTTATATTTTTTTTCTAATAATGAACACATAGCTCAGCAGTTGGAGTTGGTTTTATCGACTAAACATTGAGTTGCTTGGCTGCATTTAGAGGAAGTAAGAACATAATGTTATGGCTGCCAAGATGCTGTTTGTCACTTCCTGACGTGTCACGCTTGTCCTGACATCTTGCCTGTCACCCATCACTGGTTTTACCCGAACTCCCATATGAAATCATTCTCAGGATATCCTTCAGTTTCAGGTGCTTCGCATCACGTCTGCAGCACTAAATCTGTGGAGAAAAATAACATAACGGAAACAGAACAGCAAAGCTCAGAGGGAACCATAATGCAACTGCTCACCTCGCTCTGATTGAGCTTCTCAGCCAGATGGGCGTTATTCGTAGTGTGAGTGCGGCACTGTTCACCCCGAGGTGCAGCGTGTCGGCCTACAGAAGTGACAAAAGCAGGAGGCAAACTGTTATGTAACGTGTCGGTGGAAACGTGGAAAGGTCATGGAGAAGTTAAAAGGCAACAAAAATATGGATCACCAAAGAAAGTACATACTTTCAAATAAATAAGAACTCTACCTTCGATAATGACTTTTGTTTTCTGACCACCATGACACTACACTGACAGCAGCGATGACATGCTACTCTCAGTCTCAGTAGAGGTTTTGTTTTTGTTCTTTTTCCCAAAAAGCACAGAACAATTCTTTGGCCAAGACATCTGAAGACTGATATCAAGACGGGATCGTCAAAGAAAGATTATCACAAAACACAGGACAGAGTTTTCTTTTTTAATTTGAATACATTTGACAGCAATAAAGAATAGCCCCTGCATTAGTTTTATTCAAGCGGCACAATGCAATAAACCAACAAAAGTTTTTTTGTTGATTTTGTAGAAAATAGGTTTTTGTTTTGACCTGAGAAAGCAAGCGTTTGAGGATGCTTTGTTTCTACACCAAATTTAGATGTGGATTTGTCAGGTGAATGTGGCTTCCAAGCTGACTGAAATCAGATGAAAACATTTATTATGAAGGCAGAGGCTGCAACTTGGAGGAAATAATCAATCTATCAATGATTGGAAGTGATTGGTTGTTGAGGAAACCAAGGCACAGTCTGGCAGTGGTAAAACAGTGTGGTCAAAAATCCATAGTCCACTCAGCCCAAGATGAGACCAAGAACTTCAATAAGTGGGCTTAAGACCAAGACGAATCTTGAGTAAAGCAACAGTAAAATATGCGAAGTGGGTCATCATACCCACTAAGAAATCAGAATGTAGTTGAAGATTTGCTCATTATTATTCTAATTCCTTTATAATCACCATTGCCCATCATATAGCAAGTCAGTGTCACACCTCCATTGTTGAGGGGAAATGGTGGTATTGTGGTTTATAACTGGTTCTCTCTTTAAGTATCACCACATTTCATTCACGTCACACAGCATAAGCTGTGACTGAAGGTCCAGGGCGACACCTGCTGCCCTTTACAGGCTAAATATTCACTAACCAGAAAACTGGACTCACTGGCTACATTTACATGTAGTCAAATAACCTTTTTCTAAAAGGAATATTAGCAAAAACACGGTTGCACACATCAATGTAAACACCAATAACCCATTTGGATGTTTTTAGAAACACGACTATTACCCCTGGGTTACTTTTCTGACCCGAATATTTGATCATGTATCCGCCTATCAGGATATCCCCATCAAATTCCAAATCTCCGTCATTGCCATGCAAGTCACAAGTAAGTCTCAAGTCTTTGCCCTCGAGTCAGGTCTCAAGTCAAGAGAGGCAAGTCTCGAGTCAAGTCCCAAGTCAAGACTGACAAGTCTCAAGTCAAGTCCAAAGTCCCACAGTTTTGAGTCGTTTCAAGTCTTCAAGTAAAAACAATTAAGACAGATCACGTATGCTTTTAATATCTGTATTTATCGCCCCTTCCAGTAGACCCCCATGGGACCTATTAGATTATAAAAAATGAATAGGTTTCAATGGAGAGAAAGTAATTATTTTCTGGCCAGTCGTTATATGCCTCGGATTACACATAGGTTGTTTGTGGATTTAAGTCCACAAACAACTTCTTCTTTCTCAGTCTTTGCACGAAAAACCAGAAAATACAAGAAATTAATTGTTATCGCCTCATTGACTCTCATTCATAAAAATGTGTTTTTGGGGACAGGCGGGACTTTGCCATTCCATTGCAAGAACATTCTTCAAACACATTTGAAAAAACTGTTTAAGTGAAAAACAAATAGATAGGATGCACACTGTCAGCTCAAAACAACATAGATCTAATTTGATTGGATGTCGACAGCACAGACAGAAACCTTGCCGGATGCCGTAGCAGAAACGTATAAATTCAGCTCAGCGCAGCTCCAGCGGCAGCGGTAGATGGAAGCAGCCACAAAGTAAAACACCCAGTTACCCATCGGCCAGGACAACAACATAACAATAGTTAACATGTTTCCATAGTGACCGCTTTCCAAAAACTACATTAATGCATAATTTCATACAGAATCCCAATCATCAGAGACATTGGTGCTGCCGCGTGGGTCTGTTTTCCACGATCACACAGATCCTGTACACACACACAACTCCTTCTGGGTTTGCGTTCTGTTTACAGACTATGCCGTATTGAGGTGCGTGATCTCACGTTAACCATTTAATTACAGTCTTGTTCCGCAAGTGGTGGGGCAGAGCACGCAGCGGGCACGCAGTCGGACTGCAGCCGCAACTCAACGCAGCGCACAATGCAACTGCTGCAAACCCTGGGAGAGGGAGAGCGGTTGAGTGAGCGGTTCGAGCATACTTAATTTTTGGGTTTGGGGGAAAGAAGCAAGTCTTTTCAAGTCCAAGTGAAGTAATGAGTTACTGGTGTTAAAGTTCAATTCGAGTTGCTTACATTTTATCAAGTCGGGTCTAAAGTCATCAAATTTGTGAGTCAAGTCATGTGACTCGAGTCCTCATCTCTTTCTGCGCATGTTCTATTCCCAAGGAATCTTGTTTTTTGAGTACAGGAGCTACTTGTAAACATTGCCAAACGCAAGAAAAACACCACGCCACACTTTTGGAGTAAGGATGAAACTAATAAATCTCTAAGCGTGATAAAAGACGCAAACTTCATCATTTGTAGACGGGAGTACTGGGATAGCCAGTCTGGCTATCCCGGTACTCCCGTCTACAAATGATGAAGCGTAAAGGTGAGCGTAAAGTTGAGACGTTTTCCATGCGTCGCTGGTTTGATCGTGATATATGAATTGATACAATTACCACATTCACAAATGTAAACAGGTTATTCTGAATGTTTCAGTAACCACAATATTTACCTTAACTCGAATATTGACTGCATGTAAACGTAGCCAATGACAACAATTTCCATGTCCGAGTTTAGGGTTCAGCATGCTGGGTAGTGGACGGGACCTCCGCTGCTGCAACCAAGGGGCTACTCTGGTTCCCCTCACCTCAGAGTCATGTGACCATACCATGTTTGTAGTGCTCCCACTATTGTTGGGGTTCTAGTTCATAGTTAATGGATTGTAATTGGATACCACTGTTTCCACCTGACTATTGTACAGTGAACTTTACAAAGTACAATTCCTCATCAGCCCTGGCAGACGCAGCCTGGCAGGGTACTTTGACATGACTTCTCTTGGGCAGGGAATTGAACCCACTGAGTCATACCATGATGTCACAAATAGCTTTATTTCTAATACACAAAACTTCCCTCACGTACACCTTCCAAGTGATCCAGAGCACGGTTAGGCTGAGAGATTTCTTAGCCACTCTTCAATTACAGGGGTCACCGAGCGAGACCTTGCATGGCTGCATTTTGATATTCACGCAACTTTTTTGAAATAATGGCACTGCGCATTGGTTCAAATACACAAATATACTTTTCTGCTCATTGTTGTAATGTGTGGGCTCTGTTTTCTCCAAGTGTATTTTGTCAGGCCTCGTCATCGCAGAAACACAGAGACACAGTGTTTCTTGCAGACAGTTTTTTTCCCCCACATTTCGTTTTCACAGTCCAGCTGCTCGTCATAGAACTTAGCAAACTAATTGTTGATATGTCAGCCTCCCTTGTTTCCTCTCAGTAGCAGTCCATTAACTCAGAAGAAGTTGGTCTCGATGCACCACCAGCTGTCACTCATGGGGCGTGCTAACGAGCTAATCAACCTGATTTGAAACAGGTGTCCGTGGCGAGGGGAAACGCACTCTTTCCAGGCACTAAGAACATCTACCCCTGCAAAGTCACGTTACTTCAGTGACTCAGACTGGTGTTAACATTTGTAATTATTTCTGTCACCTATAAATAAATCACGAAGATCAGGAAATACTACACATCAGAGGTTTTTATCCACCTCTGCATTTTATACAAGTGTGTTAAACATGTGTGTCTGTGCATGCAAGGAAGTGACCACTAAACCCATTCTTATGTGGTGATTAGTGTCGCTAATCACTGCTGCCTTATTTTGTTTCACTTGTGCAATTTTCTCATTTGTGGTGGGAGCTTCATGTAGTGAAGTTGTTTGGGTCATTACTGCCTCCGAAAGTGAGATAAACCGAATCCTTAACAAGCATCACTTGACAGTGAATCATAAGAGTTAGGTACACACTCGTGTGCAGAACAGCCGTCTTTGATCATTTCCTTTCCGGCGGCTCCAACTGTAGATTATCTTGTAATTGGGAACGACCAGTTGCAAAAGTGCCTAAAAGTGCTGATGTGTGCCGCGCATATCAAAAGCAGGAAGAACTACACAGACACTTTCTTCTTTTCTCCACCATGTTCCATTATGTCATCAACTGTGTGACTCCTCTGGTTAAGATGAGTGTGTGTGAGTGTGTGCAATCTTATCTCAGACCCAATCATGACGAGGAACCAACCGAATTTGCTCCTCCGCGAGGTCACAAGCCGACCTTGTGGCATCTTCAGAACAAGACGAAGTTAAAAGCAGCACATCAAATCTGAGTGGCTCTGAATCTCTCCACTGCCTCACAATGGCACGCCTGACCTGGCGGCCCGTCGGGAGCCAGAATTTATGGCTGCTGTTTAAACGGATGCGTCTCTTCGTAAGCAGCCCTTCAATGACTTAATTTCGAACACGTGCCTCCTTGTTCTGTTCCGATTGCTGCAGTAATTTCACACAAGAAAAAATCTAGTTGTTAATGAGATTATCATATGGGGTGTGGGGGAGGGTTACTGTCGTCATCAACAGCCTTCGCCGAACAGGCAGCATAATGACATGATGATACTTAATGTAACAGTGTCTTTGCTTAAACACTTAAGTCCCCCCAAATTTGAAGGGGAAAAAACATGAAGCGTCCCTTTAAAGTCTGCATTTTTGGCAAGGCATAAGGGGTCAGATCACGATTTAGCTTCAGTACTTCTGTGGTTTTTAAAAGTGTATATATTTGCAACAGGAATTGGCAACATTTGCAACAGGGATCCACGCAGCCGCTAACAGGGGTGAAAGCTCTCCCGTAACGACACGCTGAGATCAGTAACAGCGTGTGGAAAGCCTCCGACGAGAAAAGTCTTGAAAATCTCTCCGCATGCGAGAAATGTCTTTATTTCTTCCGAACTTGTCCTGCAAAAGTTTAGATTTTTTGGGCTGACCTGGGAGGCAGAATCCATATCATGTGGGAGTCGCAAGTGCCGAAGCATCTGTGTGATCGCTCGATATTAACCTGTGATCTTTAGCATTTCTAAAAGTGTGGCAACCCAAAAATGTCAACACAAAACAAGACCCCTGATTTCCTGCGGGTATTCGGGGCTACCTCTCTGAACATCACATCACCACACACCACACACTCTGTGTTCTGCTACTGGAGACGTTTTCTCCATCTCCATTTCCAAGCTTAAAAAAACATTAATAGCATGAGACTCTTTCGATGGGAGAAAAGTGGAGCAGCAGGTGAAAAGGTGAGTTCAGAGCACAAATATTGATCTTTGTAGGCTGCTTAAATGATGGAGTGACACTGTATGGATTACTCTGATCCATGTTGGAGGATTTCTTTTTGGACACACATAGAAGCCCAATTAATAGCACTTACTTTTCATTGCAGCCTCACTAAAATCTGCCACATTACATAACTGAACTTGAAGAGACTAGAAAAACCAATGTGATACTCCTCTAATTTGGGGGGATTCAAATATTTTGCCGCTTCACGATGGACACTGAAACAAAAAGCAGTAGTAGAGGGTCGACCCTTTAGTAGACCCTCTTTTTGACAGTTATATCTTGCCACAGCAAAAAAAAAAACATGATTAATTTCAGAAGAGTCCAGTCTGAGTAGATTAATTTATTTACTTTTTTGTCAATGTCATTATTGCTGCACCCATTTGCTCAGTATCTTAAAAGGCCACCTCTGCCTGTTTTCTATTCTAAATTCTAAGAGCTTTATTGTCTGACAACCGATGCAGCGCTAACACGCATGGCGAAATGAAAGTCGCAGACAGGTGTGAATGGGGCCTCGTTGCTGAGCCATTTCATCTCATGGGAGATTGATGTGTGTTTAAACAACTGCACATGGCTCAAATAAATAAAAAAATAAAAAAATGCAGCTTACACGTGATCTTGGTACCTCGTCCTGTCTTTGTGCACAGAGACCCAGACATTTCATGTGAGGCCAACATAAAAAAGGAAAAGTGTACCGATATTTCCTCCCCTTCTATCAATCAACACATAATGGAGGTGTGGTGGGAGTGCTCCACTGCAGGTTGATCGTGTTTAGATTGAGAGGTTGTGAACACAGCCCCAGACCTCAGCAAGTCCCGCTTTAAGGCACCTGTTAGCGGCACTGAGGCCTTTTGCTTCCTGTTCTGCCACCTCTGATGTGGCCGCTTGTTGGCAGTGCAGCTTCCTGAGCGTAGGTCCTGGTGGAACTCGTCATTTGTTGTCTAACCAACTTTTAGCTTCCTTTCTCAAAGTTCACCTGCTGATGTTTAGTTTTCTTTGGTTAGCAGCATGTAAATATTTCTGTGACTTCCTGTAGCCTATATTCTTTGACGGTGGCTGGAAACTGTCTGACTTCCCTGCAGCTTTTTGTAACCGTCCCCTGCTGCTGCATGGTCTCCTCCACCTTCCAGGCGAGGCGCAGTTTGTCGTCAGTCAAAGGGTGCAGAGAGGGCTATTTTTCTATGCCCTTTAAAGGGGCAGCAAAACAGTGATGTATAAACTCATTCATTGTCAACAAATACACTTATTTTTAAACACTGCTCCTTTATGGGTTAGAATGCCATCATGAGGTCGGAGAGTTGTAGCATCAGATTGAGAAATGTTCCACAATTACAAAATCCTCAAAAGGGATGTAGGTTCACACCAATCAATTCTCATCTCTTTAGTTTTCCCAGACAAGAATGTTTAAAACACTCTGAAACTCCATGAATTCATGAGATGACCCAGTCAAAGTCCTTGAATGTCCACTAAAGCTTTTATTGAATTTAGTAGGTCTAGAAAAATATATAAAGTATAGTTGTATGCCCAAACTGCTCAGCAGCCCAGTATGATGTTTGCCCATTTATTAGATTTAACATGACTTTGGTGCCAGCTACATCCCAACCACTTTTTATGAAGGGAAGGGAGGTTGATCATATTTGTTTAGATTTAAATCAGAAAGACTTGATGCAGTTTATTGCACTGATATCCATCTATACATTGCACCAGGTGGTTGAGGCAACAGTGCACCAAATTCAGTTTGGGAACCAGCTGGTCATATGCAACGCTGTGCCACTATTTCAGCTTGATATGGGTAACTGTGCAGATAAAGTCCAAAAAAAAAAACTGTATAATGCTGAGTGGTGTGTTCAACTAATTTTATCACAAATACCATACAATAGAATTCCACAAAATAAAATATTCACACAAATGTAAAAACGTGTGAGTAGTAAGCTCTAGTGGTAGGCCTACCTCTTATAAACATTTCATGGTAGACCCACAAAGTATTGATCATATAGATTGTGTATCTGCAGTTATTGATATTTAAGGCGGCCTTGGAAAAATCCATATTTGATGAGAAATATTTCAAATGAAATGCAATTAAATATTGTCATTTATTCTTTGCTGGGCAGGGAATGAAACGTTACATTACTTCAAGACATGGGTGTCAAAACCACGCACACAGGCCAACTGTGACCCACCATTCATTTTTAAATGGATACAATTCTTAACAATATATCAAATCATGGCCCGCACATACTACTAAATGTATTTTACTTTTTAGTTTTAACACTGGCTGGAGCTGTTTTTTGAAAAAGGCAAATTCCCATATGAACTCTACTCTACTCTACTCTACTCTACTCTAATTTACTCGTCCTACCCTTCCCTACTTGGCATAGTAATGGCTGTGCTTCCATTGCAGGATAGTACCCTCCCAGTGTGGCTGGTTGTCATAGCGACAAGGTGTGACACCGCCATGACATAATCTTCAACACAATGTGTCCACAGTTAAGAATAAAATTCATAAAAGTGAAAGATGAGAGCTTGAATGTGGCTGTTTGCTAACTGTTCCAGGAACTGTGACCTCTGACCTCACAACTACTGGAACATAAGAGCTGTGAATGAGGCTTTTTTTGTTTACACATGTTGAGTTATCAAATAACCTGCACTTGATTTTTCTAACATTAAGTTAGAGTTGCCTAGTCCTTGTGTGGCCCTCAACTAAGAAAAAGTACTTATACATGTGCTTGAATATCCTTTTTTTTAAATGCAGTGTTGTGTCTTTGACATAATGTTTTTTCATCCCAGAATTTGAATAATCGAAACTTTAGCATCAAAATTGGCAGACTGTGTGCAACCTCTACTTCTCGTGCAGCGTTAACACAACTTAACAAGCAACCTGTCAGTAGTTCTGAGGTTTTAATTGTAATAATGTAATAATAATGTGGGCGGGACGTGTAACAAGCACTAGTACCATAGAAAACATCCATATCATCTGAGCATTGAAAAGGTGATTTGCAGGATTTTAACTTTAATATGAGGTGAAATTTAAATGCCTGTTGTGGATGATTGGCAGGCGTCATAATTTTTTCATGCGTTTCTCTCCATCTCTTTAAATGAGGAGTGTGTCCTGATAAAGGAGACGATGCTAATTATACCCAGAAATAACGCATCAGTGACAGACATATTTCATTCCTATCTCTCCCATAAGCCTGCAGCTGAAAGGAACCATTCTGAACTGCATAATTTAATCAACACCAGGATTATAAACCCGCCTCTGAAGAAGCTCTGCTGAATGGAAAATCGTATGTGCTTGACCTGCCCCCGTCCATGGTGTGACTATAAGCTGTTCAGACAGATGAGAGGCTGCATCTCCGCTGTCTACGAGTATTAATGGGACTGTCACTTGGCCCGTAATGGCCGAGTGATGAAGCTGCCTGAAATCTGAAAGAGTCACAAGAGAAAATTATCAAAGAGACAAAACTGACAAGCTTAATTCCATCTCTGTATTAACGTGTGCTGCCTTTGAACATTTCATGCTTGACGGAACACCACAGTATTGTGGGGTTACTTAAAAATACATGACAAAAAATCCAAGCGCAACATATGAATAATATAGGTCTGAGTGGATTAAATATTCAGTGTGTGATACCGCATGACTCTCTTATGTCACGCTTTTACTCTTTTCTCCAAATTATGTTTGAAAGAAAGTTGATGAAAACACCCAGTTTCGGTTTGTGCTCCCAGGAGCACTTTCAAAACAACGGGGTGAAATAGAGACAGTTAACTGATGAAATCACATCTTTTCAAGCGGTCTCTCAGCTGTTGTTCATCACATAGAGCTGCTTACGCACTCCGGCTCTAATTTACGAAACAAAATGTGTACAAACTTCACCCACAAAAGAGTGTGCAAGCTGATTTATTAACGGTGGGCACTAAGGATTCCTTAGTCTTTCAAGTGTGCAAATAACATTAAGCATGTTTGCTTTAATTAATTTTTAATTTCAGATCTTTCTGCAATAGAAGTAAAACCCTGGGAGGAGTCGATGCAAATACAGTATGTACACTTTCACAAAACCAGAAAATAATTTACCAAGTTTGTCAGGCAAGTGCAAACCAGCCTCGTTTTGCACACAAATGGCTCCTGTTATCAGGGAATGGAGGACGTTTAGTTTTTTCTATGATACACATTCATTTTTTATTCAGTAAATATCTAAATAACTTACATGCATCTAATGAATTAAATGCATTTTTGTGTTATGTGACATGGCTCAGTAGGCTCATGCTGAAGTGTCCTTGGGCAAGACACTGAATCCTTAATTGCTCCTGATGAGCTGGTTGTTGGTTTCTGGCATCAGTGTGTAAATGTGTGTGTGAGTGGGTGAAATGATGAGTGCATTGAGTACCTTTCAGTTAGCAAAGTGCTGTGTAAATGCTATCATTCACTATTTATTTTTGGTTCCTCCGTCATGTCCCCGCCTGTTTTTCCGCAAGCTGTTTATTTCTTGGTTCACTTTTTTTAATCTTCTTGTTGTTCATCGTCAGTAGATCACCCGCAGATCTTAGTATATCAGACCTACAGTATATGTGTTCGATCATGAAAGAGACACACAGCATCTGTGCATGCTTTTCTGCATGATACCCACCCTAATTTTGTCAAATTCTGTCATCTGCCGTCTCACAAGAAAGTTTACTATTTTTTCAGGTTACAGGCTTAATCACAACCCACAACCCTGACTCACCCTTTGCTTGGATTGGACGCCATCAGAATGATCAACTCTTCCACTCTACTTTAGATCGACCAGTATAATTTATATCTTGTATAAAGACTTTATTGCTACATACTGAGACTTTTAAACTCCATCAGCACAACAACAAACCAGCTTCATCGACTTTCCACAGAGGACAGGAGGCAGAGGGACGCCTGTGTGTGCATGCGCGTGCTTGCGTGCGTGTGTGTGTGTGTGTTTGTGTGTGTGTATGCTTGGTACATCAGCACAGAAAGGGAACGGCACATTCAGTCCACACGGCTGCTGACATTCTGTTGCATCTAACTTTTGTCTTTGGCAGGAAATCACGTTATTGTTACTGTTGGTCTCTGTTGTTTGTTTGACTTTGACTTTATTCCTCCACTGATTTTCCACCATACTTGGAAGGGAGGTTTGGCAGCGATCAAGGACAAAGGCATTCAACTCTGCCGCAAACATGTTGAACACGCCACATCTGAATGCCTTACATATTTTACAAGAAAATATATATATTCAGTGTGAACAGTGCAGCGAAGCCTGCGAGTGACTTTCTTCATTTCAATCACAGACTTCTGTTTGACAGCAAACAAATCTGTGAATAAGAGCAGTTTTACTGCAAATGTGAAAACACACTAAATATTTGTACTTTCTCTGACCTTTTAGTAAAAATGGATCCTTATCCTAATGAAACTTCTCTCCTGGGATGTATGTTTTTGAGTAATCCTGTTGTGACGAGCCAAATTCCTTTAAATGTGTCTCTGTCTGCGCACTGTGTTCAACCAAAAAAATGCATATTTTCTGCTTACAGACATTAATAAGGCTTCCCTCAAAAAAACAATGAAATTGTTAGAACAAGTGCTAGAGTGATTATAGTGCAGAACAGTAAAGCAGGTGTGGACTTTTTCTTTTCTTTAAAAAAAAAAAAAAAGCATATGCATTTAATATTTTCAGATTTGTTTCACTCCATCATTTGAGATGCAGGGGAATCCAGTCTATGCCCGTCTCAGTTGCCCCCTCCCTTCTTTACTTGCCAGTGCGAGAAGATGGAGGATGTGGGACTCATCAGTTCTGCCTAATGAAGCCGTTTAGTATTCACGGTGCAAATCTTTTGTTTGCACAAGTTAGAAATAGGGTAACATTAAACAAGTACAAGTGATTTTTTTCAGCCTTTTCACAGTGTTTTTCTCTACATTCACAGCTGACATGTTGTGTGATGTTCTCTTGGTCTGCTGTAGATAGGCGGTGTCTGTCGAGGCAGTGGATGTCCCGCGGTCACTCCTGTGAGGAGAGTGGAAGTGTGTGGAACCCTCAGTACTGCGTGGTGGCCGACTGTCAGATGCTGCTTCTCAATGAAGAGGAGGTAGTGAGAGCACATTTTCTCTGTCATGTCCTTCTCTGTCCCTGCATGTGTGTGTCACTTTGCACAATGCGACTGTAATCCCTCTACTTTGTAACTAAGATCATTGTAGGTTGCAAGTGAATAAACAACTTTCACTTAAAATGAAAATAATTCGGCACACATTTATAAAAAATTATTAATTTTAAACCACTTAATCTCTATACTATTTAATGTCGTCTCTAAATCTACTTCAGCAAGATGATTGATATGGTAGGTTAGGTTAGGTAAAGTTAGGTTAGTTTAGGTTTGGTTTGGCTACCTTATATCAGGTTGTGTAAGGTTAGAGTAGGTGAGAGTTAGGCTGGAGTAGAGTTGGTTAGAGATAAGTTAGGTTGGATAGGTTAGAGTTAGGTTGGAGTACAATGGCTTAATTTTTGGTTGGATTTGGTTCGAGTTAGGTTAGATTAGGTCAGAGTTAGGTTAGCGGAGAGTAGGTTAGTTTTAGGTTAGGTTGGAATTACATTAGGTTAGATTAGTCTAGAGTAGAGTAGGTTAGTTTTAGGTTAGATTAGTTTAGGTTCGAGATACGTTCGGTCAGAGTAGGTTAGGTTAGGTTGGGTAAGGGTTAGGTCAGAGTAGGTTAGGTTAGAGTAAGATCTGTTAAATTCTGTTGTGTTGTAAGGGTTAGGTCATGATCGGTTCTGTTATGTTCTGTTATGTATATTAGGATGTGTTGTGTCCTGTTTTGTCAGCCATTGTTTCAAGATCGTGTTGTTCTATATGCCAATATGTCTTACAACAACACCCCACCGACAAGGTATGGATGCACAAAACATTTCAGATTTATCAAGCCTTTAAACCATCGGGGCAGAAGGTTGTGGTGGGACTTGCACTTCCACTTAACGCTGAGTGGGTGCTGACCACTTTGATGTAATATCTTGTATTGACGTTACCTCATATTTTGTTGCACTCTCAGGTAAATAATTACTGAGCTATGTGCACATTTTTAAAAAAGCTCCTGAGTGAGCCTTTCTGTGAGCATTCTGTGAGCCTTTCTTTGAACATTAGAAGTCATCCATTACATTAAAAATCAGCTGCCTTATGTATGCAGACTGAGCTGACTCTGCATCTTAACCTCTGTTGTTCTGATTAATGTCATGATGGATTATGCAGGTTTCTGTGACATTATTTGACAGGAACAAATCAAGAGTAGGCTGGGTGATATAAAGAACATTATTCAAGGTATAATATGCTCTCATTAAAGTTAAAGATGACACATGCTGCATACTGCACAGGTGTTTTCACCTTGTGAGTTGCTGATTTTAGGACAATGCATTTGAAGTACCTTTTTCAGTGTAGCCTATGAGTAGAAGCAATGAGTGTCAAAGTATTTTATTAATACATTTCGATTGATATGGTCCTTATTTAAAGCATCGGATGAGGGATAGACCATGTTGATACACATGAATCGATCATTGTCACTGCTGGTGCTCAGTTGCTGTCAGAATTATATTATTGATCCCAAGGGGAAATTGCAGAGGCTCAGTTAACGATCACAGTAAATCCAGAGTACTTGCCAATATGTGTGAGCCGCCCCTCAGTTTTTAATACCACCGTGATTCTGTTTTTTACAGCTTGGTTAATGAAGCATGGAGACAGAATTTAGCAGTATTTAGTGATACTAGGGTGTACCTTGTATCCAAAAATTGCATCATGTCGAGGAGCTGGAATTGGGTAGTTGGGGGAAAAATAAAAATCTTGCACTGTCAATTAATGTTGGACTGAAAAGACAAATTATAGATATATTTTGTCAATGATTAGCATGAGATGGCCAAACATAAAGCAGGCTGCAATTAGGTGGCGAATATTTGGTGACACACATAGAGACTTCACAGAGAGAAATTACATGCCAGAGCTTTCACTACACCAGGGTTTTTGTTACACACAAATAAAGAACCGGCTTTAAAATGCATCCGCCTACACTCAAAAAAGGTCGTCTTTAGACTTCTATGATGTCAGCGCACAGAAGCATGAAACCATGATAGGATGATAAGTGTAGCAATGTGGAAAAAGGTTCAGAAGGTTTTGCACTGGAAATGGGAAACTGCACTTATTCCTCTGTCTGTCTTTCTGTCTGTCTATCTGTCCACATTTGCTAAAGAAATTAATGAAAAAATAAATAGATAATTCTGGTGTGATATAAAAATGATACCAAAGTTACTTACTTAATTGATAGTTAACAGAAATATCAACACTCTTCTGTCACAGCAGGTTCGAAGAGGTACAAGATGTCCAATATATCCAACATTGTTTCATTAGTCTCACTGTTTATAGTGATGGTGGATTTGGATACATAATTATCAGTAATCTATACATAATTATAATTATCATTATAATTATATCTGCATCTGATCATCCAGCGAAATGACCCTCTCTCAATACCAGGACAAGAATATTTCAGCTAAACAACATAATTGGCTTGACAATTTGTTTTTCTTCCTTTTTTATGCTTTCTGTTAGAATTGTATGATCATCCATACATAGAACATGTTAGAAAACATGAGGCACTTACAGTATATTCCTTTCTGAGCCTTCAAATACCTCGATCGTCTATTATCATATACTGCCCTTTCCCAGCCTTTTCATCCCTTTTTTAGGTCCTCTTGCGTCCAGGCTTTGACAAACCACATTGTAAGACAGCGGGAATGAAAAGCTCAGGCTAATATTGTCATTTGTGATTAGCGACTGATTGTGTTATTTGTGTACCAAAGGAATTAAGCCCTCAAGTATTTGTGGTATCGATGTGCTGCTGCCAAAATTGAAAGGCCCACTTTGTTTACACAAAACTCAGACAAAACTGGAAATGCACAGCTCAGAAAGAAGACTTAACATTCTCAGCATTCGGCGGATGGGTCACATTTCCTGTAGACGTTCCCTATGAAGATAACTTTGAAAGAAAGGTGTGATTCCAGGGTTTTGATTTTTTTAATTTTCAGCTTCAGTTAATTGTGAAGCCTTCAGTTAACACAATGCACACTGAAAATAATAATCTGGCCATAATTTATTGACAAAATGTCAACGGGGGCGGGGGGGGTCATGCTCGCAGACATGATTTTTTGTTTTGAAGTCAAAAAGGTCATTCTAAATTGAGGACAAACACATCAGTCCCGCAAGGTTTACAGTCTTGATTCAAGTAGGCTTAGAGGGATACAGGGTCATCTGCCTCTAAGCAATGCGATTTGGGTGCCGAACTTTGGCAAAAACCAGCCAACCAGTCTTGGTGACACCGAGCCTTTCCCGACAGACCCACTGCTGCAGAGGAAAGGCAGAGAGCTGAGTGGAGTACACCCAGAGTTGTGGCAGTACGAGCCACCTTCCAAGAGCGACGCACGGCTCTGAACGGAATATGCCCCACGAGCTGTTCCCCCGCGCCGTGGTTAATCTATCTGCGGTTCCGGAAGAGGCCAAATGTGCTGTAAAAACGCTGAGAGCTGAGCAGGATCGCCTCACGTACCTCTGGGGAACCAGTTGACTTTTTCCCTCACAAGGAGCCGTGTTAGAGTCACGTCATCAGGTCGGAGAACTGAAGAACCACACTAGCGCCACGTCAAGTCTGCAGCTGTACAGGATTTCACATCAGCTGACGCAGCAAGCAAACTGTCTCCATTCAAGCACTGATGTTTCACTTTTTAAACTTTATTTACTCTAAGAGCCGAGTTAAACACACCGTCCATCACATCTCCACACCTCTCCCCACCATCCCATTGGCGGAGCTCACAGCCTCCTGCACGGTGCCTCAGCAATGACTCATGCCTTATAACAGGAAGCAGCTGCTTTCCTTGCGGTTTGAACAGGTTTGGACAGCAGCCTTGTTGGTGCATCAGCTGTTGTCTGCCTTAACATCTGCTATGAGGTTCTGTTCTGCCTGTGCAGACATACACCAGCAGAGGATAGAATTTGTAGCTACTATGGCACGTTTCATCAGGTAAATTAAACCAACGTGGGCTCACCGTGGTTCCCACTTCTTTTGCTGCTTGCAGGGTCATTTGACCCAGGTTGAAATGCCAAGTAAACCCTTTTGCACTGCCAACGGGACCCCTGTCATCCCACCAGTATTTTCAGGCAGTGGGAATAGGGATTTTGTGGTATCAATATCAATCCGTTGACGTTGGGTCTGGAAATCACTCACTCATGCTCACTCATGTAGGACACGTTCACTCATGTGTGTGCTGGGCTGACAACTGCAGTACACCTCACAGCCAGCAGAGGGACTTCTGAGTGGCCCGGATTCTGCTATAACAGTTTGCCAACCATGACAATTTATGGGCACGAGCAGTTTACAGTTTAATGCAAAATATGTTGTTTCCTGTTCTAATGTAAAAGTTAGTTATCAGAACTGCACATCCCCATACACTCAATGACTGACCTACAATGGATCTTTGTTACTTTCCATTTAGTCCCATCTGGCTCATGTAGTGGCATAAAAATGAAAACAAAAAAACATGACTTCATCTCCAGGCGGTTTGAATCAGAATCAAAATCAGCAAAGCGGTGCAAGCTATATCAATTGAAACTGTCTGCGATCTAGTCCGGATGTCAGACGTTTGAGGCCAATTAGCTGCTTCATTATTCAACAGATGGGCACGCTGTCAACTGCATTTATAACAGAGCGAAGCAAAGATGGGCTGAGTGAGCCCAGTTAACGCTGCTGTGCTTCAAAGAAACAGTTCACACAGAGGTGGTTAGGAGTCAAAATTATGCTAAAGAAAGAGTATTATAACTTTTCAAATGACTGATATAAGAGTAGTCATCCAAATGATCACTTAAGTGTAAGTTCAAAGTGTAAGTTCAAAGTATTACTGTGTAACCGTTTAGTGTGATTTTTTTCCCCCCTTCAATCTTATGTGGCACAGTAGGAATTTTCTGGGGAATTCAAACCCAGGAATTTTTCTTTTTTTTGGAACCAATCTGATTCAAAAACTGACTAGGCTAGCAAATTTAATATTGATAAAGGTTTTTCAAAATCTATTTGACAAAGATTTGATTCAACCATAAAGTTGTTAAATTATATTTCTTTACAATTTTGTTAAAAGAAGGAATCTTTAATACAAAATGAAACAGCAAAATATTGCTAGTCTGAAGTAGATAATCATAAGCAAAATAGAGGGCTAGGCTGAGGCCGCAAGTAAGCCAAACATAAACAAAATATAGATTTGCATGCGTTAGGTAAATCTTTTTCAATTTGAGCATGTACCTGCAGCACTAACAAGCAGCTATATTAGCTGCAGCCGCACAGGAAGCAAAAGGCCTGAGGGGGCCTCACGTGCCTTAAATAGTCAGGTCCTAATGAGATTGACAAGGGGAGGAGTCTGAGTGGGGCTGCATTCACAACCTCTCGACCCAAACATAAACCATGTCCCAGTGGAGCATTCCCACCACATAGACACAGGTATATTATTTTTATTTTATGGATAATTGATCTTCTTGTGGTGTAACGGCAAAATGTTATCCTTAGCTTGTAGAGCAGATGAAGTCATAAAGCGACAGTCAGAGTTATAGGTGGTAAAGTAGATAAAGTTTTTTCAAATCTAGATAGAGACTCATTGTGTCTGTTTACGTAATGAAGACTACTAGTGACTAATGTGCCTCTATAAGTGTTGTCCCATCTCAAAGTGGCAAGATACTTTCCTACCCGGAAAACGAAGTGTCCAGAGTAAGCGGTGAGATTGAGGGTTGATCTCGAGAGTTAAGGGAGGAAATAGGATTCAGTCTAATCCCAGCTCAAGGCCAGTGATCTTTTAAGAGCCTCGACCTTGCAGTGGTGTGCTGTGCGGTTTCCGGGCCCCTCAAAGTGAATTGTGGGACTCGAGTAACAGCTCATATTGGTTAGACATTACGGCTCAGACCTTCACAGATTGTCTTTACACCAGAGATCGTGTTCATCCTGAAATCCAAGTCTCATGAGGCTCGTCCAGCAGTGGCTCAGTGAGGACACTGAGATAAACAGAGGGACACAGCAAGGCAGGCTGGTTGCTGCACCGAGCTGAGGCGTGACCATGTTCGATAAGCCATTATCGCTCCGCTCGGAGGAGAGCAGGGCCTCTCCTCTTTTGTCTTTCACTCGCCACTTTGTCACCTCTACCATCCCTTCTCCTTTGTCTGTTTGCAATCTTTTGAAGGCAGACAAGTGGGATGCAAGCAAAAGAGAAGATATGGTTTGACTGATGTGCTGCCACTGGCTGCTGTGTTTTATGCACCGACTCCTCATTTATCACCAGTTAACAGCTGTTGTACTACATTGTCCCAGCACAGAATTTAATGCAGAAACCAGGGTTACCATGACATCAATGACAGCCTCTACACAATTGCAGATGTGTTTGATACAGGTGGATGGTATAAACGGTATCCATTGTTAGAGATGTTCCCTCTATATGGATTTTGACTACACCAACTTATGTGGATGATGACTGCACATCCTCTGCTGGTTGAGTTCCATCCGTGATAGATGACGGCTCATGGAACCTGTAACTAGTCTGCAGCTACCAGTCGTTCAGCAGCCAAGTGACCAGACTGTGTGAAGTCCAGTCACAGTTAACTCTGCAGCTAACATCAATCGCTGCTCCTTTCAGCCAGATTGAGCAAATAAACCATGCATGGAGGATCTGACTCAGTTTTGTCCAGTGGATCTGTTTGTAAATTTGTAGAGACTTAGAATTAGTCACAAAGCTAACTCTCCTCAAAAACCAATCACAGGAATATATACATAAGTTTAAGACATTTATTCGGAATTTGTTATCACTGTTATCACTCACGTTGCGTCATGTATGTTGGAAAATGAAACCTGATTTTATTGGAAATGTTGATTTATATACTTTGTATGATAAATCTGAGCCAGTTTGCTGCAGTGTTGCACAATAAATGTTTAACATAGAGCTGCACTAGCTGAATGTTCTTATAGCCCAAGGTCATACCAGTGATTTCCCCTTTCAGTAATATTTTATGTAATAATAATAATGACAATAATAATAATATAATAATAATAATAATAATAATAATAATAATAATAATAACATCCTGTGATATGTGCTGTTCCAGTCTCAGCTTTAGAGTTACGCCATGATAAACGTTTTCTTTGAAAATGATGTGTCTTCTGTTGAGTTTAGTTGAATGTCTTGCTCTGTGACCGTCTCAGCCCCAGCCCGCTCTGTGCTTTTCATCAAACGTTTTTCTCGGCTTTGCAGGAAAGGAGATCTGCATCATGCAAGGTTCATCTTCTGCGCCGCACCATAAGCGTTCCAGTGGAGACGCAGTGTCCTGAGTTCCGCAGCCAGCTGTCCACTGAGAGTGGTGAGTGGCCCAAGACGTAACTCGGCAGTGATACAGGAAACACAAAGCCTTCTCTCCAGTGTATCTGCAATGTAAAAGACCAGCAAATTCAAACTTTTTGCCCAAACATTGATCACACTCAATCAGACAGTCCCACCTTAGAAGCAAATATCCTTTAAGTTTGAGATCACCTGCTGCTGTAACAATTTTAACTTGCTTTGTCCGCATGTTTTTGTGAAATACTGCCGTTTAGTGGCGAGACACATTTTGCAAGTTGTATCTACCGGAGTGTAAGTACATTAGTCCTGTTCAGTTAAATTTAGTTCAGTTTATTTATACTTGTGAGTAGATTTTTTTTGTAACCAGTAAGAACTTTTCAGTCATAGAAATTAAAAAAACAAAACAAAAAAAACAACACAACAGAACACCACACATAAACATGAAATTACAATTAGTTCAATCAGCCACAACCCGAGACCAGGTCACTGTTACTAAAAGGAAAATACTCCCTCACTTTTCTGTACTGATGCCCCTGTTCATTTAGGAATACATGCACCTCACTGCACTCTGCTATTGTCTTCACATTTCTTTAAAGTGTGTTAATTGTCTATGGGTTCTCAGAACTGAGACAAAATTTCTCTCAGGTCATTGAAGTTAATCTGATCTTATCTCAAACTATTCAATGATTAATATTTTACATTAAATATTCACTACTTGCTCATTGGGGATAAACTACACCTTGCAGAATTACATAATAAAGCTGGTAAATATCCACTTAAAGTTTAACTTTAGTTCCCATAATAATGTTCTTTTGGACGATGAGACTTCCAAAAAGGGATTTCTTTGTGCTCCTCACTGACATAACCAGTCAAATATGCAGTGATGTGAACTGTGAGGAGCTCAGATTGCTTCCTCCACGTATCCACTAGATGGAGAGCTTGTCACACTGACACACACACACACACACAGTGCTGCAGGATACCACCTGTGCAGCCTCTGAATAATGAATTATTTTGTTCTCTCTGACAACACGATATGAAACCGCTGCATCACATAGGCTGCACAATTGTAACATGACACTTCACTTCCTGCTTTTGTTGTGAATGCAACGCTGTCGCAGTTACATATGAACCCAATCCAAGTGGAGACAAGGGCGATTACAGATAGCAGACACTAGGTGGCACTGAGGTTTGACATACATATCTGTGGCCTGCTGCTACAGCTGGAATGCAACATAATTTTAGCCCCCCTAAATCACTGCGAGCTGTGCTTAGTTAGCTTAGGCGCTTTATTTTTTGTGCTCATGATATCATTGCATTCTTCTGTCTGCACGCTATATGTAGGAGAGTACATTGAGTTGAGGGTTTATTGCGTTTAGTAATTTCCCGAGGTGTTGTAGCAGACTGGGCTGCAGGAAGACTGTACATTAAATGTCTGCTGTTGATGCTGTGGTAGTTATAGAGTTGCTAAGGGAGAGAAATATGCTATAGATTATGATTAGTTTTTTTTCTAATACCAGTTGTTTTATTAAAAAGTCCGTTTTGTGCTCTCACTGTTTAAAATCACTGCTTCAAAGGCTGAACTGAACTGCCTGGCGTCTGCAGGATCAGATAACATCATACTTTTATCTCAGAGGCATCCAGAAATTGAGCAGCAAGAGGCGAGGAAACTCCATTACGAAGCAAACTTTGCGGTCAGGCTGGAGTTTCTCCTTTGAACCACATTTCATCGATCCTTTGTGTGTCAGGGTGGGAGTGGGATTCTTCACAGGCAGAGCGGTCAGCTGGTATTCAGGGTGTCACTGGTTCCATTCTCTGGACGTAAATCTGATGTTCGATGAGTTCTATTGAGGAAGAGAACGAGTTGTTTACGTAAAGCCATCACAGAATGAGAGCTGGGATGCTGATCGTGTTACTGTCACACACTGAACTCTGGAGGTCTTTCATAATCAGCTGTCTGCAGATACAAGTGATGTGTTTACACCTTAACCCTCTAAGCGGTACTCAGCTCTGTTCAATTAAAGTGTAACTGTTTTTTTAAAGGTGATTTAGGTAATTATTTTTTCTGCTGTGGGCTATTCCAAAAAAATCAATTTGAAAGCGTTTGAGACTAAGGTATTATAACTGATAAAAGTTATCATGTGCATGACTGCTAGATGTGGAACTGATTTGATTTTGGCAGTCAAAGGTTAAGGTCGCAGTGCCGAAGATTTCAAGAATTCGTGGATGCCAATTAATATGCTGATTTCACAACTGGGATAGTTACTACTCTAACAGGGCAAAATGATCAAGTGTCAAATTATGGCCTTACAGATCTACAGGATATTAAAGGTGGAAGCACAACAAAAGATTCTGTTTTGTTCAATCATTCAAAAATGATTCTGCCACTTTGGATGAAAAGGGTTGTTGATCAGATGTATCCTTGAAAATTGGATATCTGGATGGATCATCACAATTATCTGAACACTCGTTCAGTGTGGAGTTTTTTCCTCTCCAAATTGTTATTATTCATTGGTCACGGTCCCCACCTGCGGTTGTCCTTGTGTGGCTCAGACTCTTAAAATGCGGCCTAATGAATGAAAAACTGCACAGAGATGAAGAGGAATCCGCAACAAATCAGAGGACGCTCTCATCTCGTCTTATCCTCCGCCTGAATAGTGAGCGGCTGTGTCCTTTTGAGCTCATTGAGGTTTTTCACACAAAAACGTCCGGCACTGCAGCGCTCCCACCACAACAACAAGGCTCAATTTTACTCTCTCTCTTTTGCTCTCTTTTTTTCTTTCCCTTTTGTGGGTGCAGCTTTGGAAAAGTTCTCAACTCTCAGTTCTTTAAAGATGTTGGGGCAAATACTGTCCTATTTTCCAGCGTTTACTTTCCTCATAAATATTTTCACTGAATCTTTAACACTTGAGGAGAGATTAAGAGGAGCTGGATAACTGACCAAAGGCAGGGGAATGATTTTCATATATTATGTAGCCAGTCTCAAATACAGTATGTGTTACTCTTGCAAGAATTGTGTAAACGTATAAGCCAACAATGTGTGAATTGATATAAAACAGTTGTTCTTGCAAGACAATCCCAAAATCTGGTAGAAGTATAAGCCTTCTGCACCAAAAATTAGGGAAAATGTAACTGGTGCTACTAACATACAAACATACTGACCCATAGTATGAAGACTTAACGCCAAAAAATCTTTTTTCGATATATGCAACGAAGAATACGAGCGTAAACATTAGCACAAAAAGTTCATACACACATTAACATCTCCTGTAAAGTCTAATTTAATGAAGTGGTGTGCTTTACTCCTATTGCAATTAGCCTCATTAGCCTGAATGGTATGTGTTGACTTGGTGCCAGCCGTTGTGCTGCCAACAGAATCAATTGTGCCAGCACTAGTAAATAATGAGCTGTTTTTCTTTGTCATTGTTTTGCCCCCAAGTTTTCATAATGATGAACTCAACATCATTGGAAATATGGAGTTTTAATTTATTAAGATCCTCAGTTTTGCTATCTGAAATTAATTTAAGCCGCTGCGACCAGCGACAAGCTGATAACCTCTTCTTCTTTTTTTCTTTTCTTTTTTCATAATTGCCTATAAATATGCAATTTTGGAGTCAAATTAGACAAACAGACTATTCTCATTAGACTTTTTCTTTAACAGAGTTTACAAAATGTATACAAAATATGCATAATTAACAGGTGTGCATGTTAACATGAAACTGAGTGCTAGTTTTGACAATTTATATTTATGCGACTGTGAGAGATCACAGGTTTGTGATTATGAGCCCATTTAGTGTCCATGAGACCCAGGAACAGGTTTAGGAGAAACAACATTATGCGCAGTGAAGCAAACCGCAGATGTAACAAGGTTTTCTCCAAAATCTGATAATGTGAAAATTAAAATAAAAAATGGCTTTACTCCCTTTACTCCCTTGATTACATAATTGGCTCAACATCTGAACACAAAACTGGTATGCAAGGATGTGAGCTGTAACTTGAAACAGAAGCTTGAGCTCTTTGGATGAGAGCTTTCATCTTGTGCCACAAAGTTTTTTTCTACTAAACGTTAAATAAAGCTATACACCATACTATACCACTAGATGTCACGTATGAGTGCCAGCTTTTCAGACGTAAACAAGGGCGAGCCACTACAAGAGAGGAAAAGTGAGCAGCTCGCATATCAATAAACACTTGATTAAGATATAAAGTATTGCATCCCTCACCTTCTTGTTCAGTGTGTATGTAGGCTAAGCTGTCGTATGGTCGTTATGGTTGCATCCTGTTTTGACTATATTTTTGTTCCCGCTGTGGCTCATGTTTTGTTCACACTACATTGCTTTAACACAGCATCTTAATGAAAAGCTTCTGTTAAAAATTCACATCATTAGTTTTACTTCAGCAGGCTTAACAGGCTATTTTTTGAACTACTTATTGGATTCAGTGCCAGTTTGGGGTAGGGTGACCATATTTTGATTACCAAAAAACCAGGACACTCGGCCCGGCAATTATATTCAATACAAGACAAGTTTCAATGGTGCAAAAATAACTTTACATCTCTGGAATGAAATAATGATAGAAATAATGTCTCTGTATTAGAAAAATCTGCCTTTAAGAAAATAATATCTCTCTTTTCATGTCTTACTGGACAAATACATAACAAAAATATGAAATAATATTAGTAGTGAGCAAAAACAATAAAAACAAAAAAGAAAACAGGACGGCCAGGTCAGGACATGAAAACAGGATATGTCCTGGGGAAACAGGGCGTTTGCTCACCTTAGTTTAAGCATTTTTGTTTTGTTTTTACCTGAAGTGTGTATTAGTTGAGGCTTTACTAATGCTCTTTTGAAAAGGTAGTCTTAAGTAGAATGTTAATCAGGAGAGAAAACAGACGCACAGTAACGAACTGCTTTTTAAAATGTGAAAGTCATATTTCATGCACTTGCAAGAGATTTCCCGTCACTGGGGCTGATTTATCTGAAATCTTTGCACAAGCAAAACTGACAAATGCGAAAACTAAATACAATGTGTAATACTGTGTGCTTGTGTGTGTGTGTGTGTGTGTGTAGGTGTGTGTGTGTGTGTGCGTGTGTGTGTATGTGTGCCCAACAACAGTGGCACAAAACCATATGTAGACACCTTTGGTCCTGTGTCCAGACACAGGACACCTTTGGTCCTGTGTCTAGGTTTTTTTTTTCTTATCGTGAGAGTCAAGCAGTGTGACAGGAAAAATTCATTAAGTCATTATTCTTAACTAATATGTTTATGGTTGGAGCTTTGAAAATACTCTTCATTTGAAGCACGTTGGCTATTTGCCAGAAGTTGGCTCCAAAAAGCAGCAGGCATCCGTGCAACAATGCTATAAAAGTTCCTGAAACTTCCAGAGCAAAAAGACAAACTTCACAGACTAATATAGACTTTTGTGATGAGAAAAAAATATGAGGGTGTAAAATGCATCAAAGTTGAATTCCACCGCCACAACCTCATCCACCCAGCTCTCCCTCTCTATCTCTCTCCACCCCCTCAACATGGAAGCTGCCTCCTCTCCTCCCTCCCGCTCTCCTCGCTCCGTTATACACTCCCTCTCCTTCCGCCGCCGCTCTCCAGAGAGAGAGAGGCTCCGTCAGACAGATGTAACACAGGGGTGGAAGCCTGAGCTGAGCTGGCAGGCTGCGGGGGCCCGAGCAGAGCCGGCAGCTCCGGCAGCACACGCCGACAGACAGGACACGGGGAATGCTGTGAACTGCAACCGGAGTAGAAGTTCCAGTAGTTTGCGAACCAACTTTGTCTCCAGGATGTGGGTGTGCTGATCACCGTCGCCTCGTGAATTTGTCATGGAGCCCGAAACCCACCCAGAGTCCCAGCATGGTGAGTGGAACCTGAAATAGTGAGGGGGAAAGTTTTGCAAAAACAAGAGAGGTCTGGTCACATGGTGCTCCTGACCGTAAACTGTTGACTGGGGCCTCTGTGGTCAGATGAATAGCACTTCAGTCTCTTCTGTTGGGTGTGTGTGTGTATGTGTGTGTGTGTGTGTGTGTGGGGAGAGGGGTAGTTATACATGGCAATGTGATGGAATAAACACTGCGTCGTTTTCCCGTAATCACATTTTCATTTGAATTTGGTGAAAAAAGAAGATTGCATTGATGTTCCTGCTGAAAAAAAATTGTACACGTCGTGTGAGTGTTCATCTCCCTGGTATGTGCCTCGTCTTCACTTTTTGGCTGGTTTGATGAGAGCGTCACGGAGACGGAAGCTCCTCTCGCTCTTCGAATGGAACCATTACATCGACACATATGCAAAGACCGGGCGCATAATTTGATGGTTACTTGAATCCTTATGTTTGTGCGTTGCATTTGCTGTGTGGGGGTGTTGCTTTATTAATTTTCATTTATTTTTTTGCCATCAGAGGCATGAAAAGCATGAAAGTCGGAGCTGGAGAGGAACGGGGAGAGCGAAAGAGTTATGTACACAAATAAATCCAGGGGGATCAAGGCCTCACTGACGACCTCTCTTCCCTTTCATTTTCCGCTGCCGCTTCTTTCCCCTCTGCTGTAAAAGTTAGAGCTAGAGTTAGAGAGTTAAATGGCAAGAGGAGTAAAAAATAAAGTGTATTATTAACAAGGCCAGAAAAGACGTTGTTTCGTCTGCGCAGCTGATGGGAAGCCGAACCGCTGATGAAGAATGTGGTTAAAGTGAGTCAACAGAGATTGAGATTTCTCTAAGCGTCTCTTTGCCAGAATGTAAGCCATATCGCTTTATGTGCTGGGCTGTCTGCCATGACATGGGGGGGGGCAGAGAATAGATTTAAGACAAATACTTCACAACTTTTATCAAACTACTGGTGCAAACTGAGGCTAAAAATGGAAGAAGAAACTTAAGCTTTCGATCGGGGCTGCCCTCCTCAGGCAGTCAAAGCACTCAGCCAGGCTTTCCTCTCTGCACGCACACTCTGTACACACACTTTGGGGGGGGGGGGGGGTCA
>CAESWR010000110.1:233964-244805 GCA_903171835.1 Mullus surmuletus | reverse complement strand
CTTTTTGCTCTTCTATCGTTGGCAATGTAACTGTGCATCTTCCTCATTCCTCGTTTGGCTCCACGGAGAGCTGAGGACTGCTGATGCTGGACATCTTCTCTTCATTATGCTCAATGGCACTGCCAAGCCAAATAACTCACACTGCCGTAGCATTTTGTTGGAGCATTGTCCTCAAAGGCACGACGGGTTGCATTACACAGCTCCTGAGCCCTTTTTTCTACAATGAAGTGGTGAATCTGCTATAAATCTTTTTTTTTCTGCTTATGAGCACCCTTTAATTCATCAGACATCGAAATGAGCACATCTATTTTACAGAGAGTGGGGGGGCAGAGAAAATCCTATGGCTCTCATTGGCATGTAAATAGGTCTGCATGTTTTTGTCCTAGTTATGAAAGGTTGGATGTTGTGTATTGGAGGTGAGGGGGGCAACACCCCCCCACACACACACACAGACACACACCCCTCCTTTATGTGTGCGTTTGTACTCATCAGACAGGAGCCATTCAAATGCATTTACTTTCATTACTTTTTTCTCTCTCTTTTTCCATTTTGAAGTCAAACAGGGGCTTTTTTGACTGCACTCGTGAAATTCCAAGATTTTATCCAGATGAAACTGTGGTCTTGTGGGTTGAAATGCTGCAGGGTTTTTGTCTTGAAGAATGCCTCGCTTTTTTAAATAAAAGATTTATTCTGGCCTGTGTTGTCATGTGCATGAATGTGGCCAGACTTGGGCACTGGGTGGCACAGGGTTGGGTAAAATTAGAAACTGAGCTTCCATATTATCAAATGTAATCTGGGGGAGATGACCCGGCACAGACCTCCTTATCAAGTCAATTTCAGCCCACAACACCGCCTTCACTCGGCAGTTTAGACTGCGCAATGATAACAAGTGGATGTTTGGTCAGCCCAATTTCTTGTTTTGATGATTTGAGGGGTTAGAACGAGGTGGGTCTCGCCTCTGGTCCCCCAATAAACTGTGAGTATGGATACAAATATTCAAAGCTGTCAACATAGCATGATGACCTAAATTTGGATCGTCATGGAAACATAACAACTGTCAACAACCCTAGTTGACAGAATTGCTTCCCACGTATTTTTGTGACATATACCATGGTTACAAAAAGACGCAGCCATCAAACAGTGGTCGGAACCAGGCAGTCCAGCACTGACGGAGTCGAATTCAGTGGCGAAGACCCCTCACACTGTCCAAAAGTTCTTACTAAGACAAACTTTTGAAACCAAGCTTTGGACAGACGTGTACGTATAGAATTTCCTGCCACTAGTGGTGAAGTCCACCAAACTTTCTTTTTCCTCCACAGGCCAGTGCACTTTCTTTTCCCTCCCTCAAGGTTTTCAGCATTCCCTCTTGGGTTATCGTAGCTTCCTCTCTCACAGTCTGGACCGACACGCCCACTTTTGCCATCATGTATTGGAAAATGGAGCTTTGAGCCTTTTTTTCAGAGCAGAATTATTCAATCTTGGTCAGAGGTTCTTGAGCAGTTCAGATTAGAATGATTAGATAAATACTTTCCTGATCCCAGGAAATTCTCTACACACATCTAAGTAACTAGGTAACCTGGTTGTAGTTGGAAGAAAAGGGCAGTGGTCAGCAGTTTGGACGTTTTCTGTTTTCTGTGTGTTTTCATGTCACAAACACCCCTGAGTATTTGTTATAGCCAACCATCTGGAATCATGATCATGTGCCACCTCTCCTGAGGAAAGAAGGGAAACGTGCTCCCACAGAGGCTCAGCTGGAGCTGCTCTAATGGTGCAAACGGGACAAAAGTACTAATTTTAGTCTTTTGAACGATCATCACAAGTCAGGGCGGAAACACACCGAAACATCTGGATTGCTGAGGTCTGAAATCTCAGGAGTGGAATTGACTCTGGTGTCGCTGCCTCCCAGCTGAGCAGCCTGATTGACACTGTAGGTAAATACCTTCTGCCATGGTGACGTAGCTGCCCTGCGAGCCACCTCTGCAGGTTTTCTTTTCCACACACAAAACTGATGTGGAGTTTGACGTCTATTACTTATTTCATTTAGGTGTTGTTTTTCTGTTCCTGGATGATTTTTTGCGAGAAATGAGGCTTGCAATATCACAAATTCTACCTTCTTTCATGTTTTATAATCCAATAGATGACCAAAATGTACTTAAAGTAAGTTTACAGATAACTTTTAAGAAATAACTCTTCCACATATAATATTTGATGAAAATATGAGATATTTACCATATAACAATGAATATAACCCCAGCAGAAATGACTGCTGTAAAAAGCAACTTACCTCAATGGTCCTGATTGTAGCCAGAGGGTTAAACTATTTGAATAAAGCTAAGGTTGATGCAGCCATAAATTTATGAAACTAATAAATAATCATGGACTTTGATGTGGAATTATAACTTCAATAGATCACCTCATGTTGGAGACACATGCAACTCTTAGCAGTGAAAGAAGGATCTGAACTGACTGCATCTGATCATGCCACAACAAAAGGCACTTCATGAGGGTCCCGACTCCTCAGAGGCCAAGGCTCGTGTCACTGGATTGGCTGGGCTCGGGAGAATGTCAAAACTATTTTTGGACTGTGATGCTGCACACTTTACCTCGATCTTACTCAAACACTCTGCTTTTCCGCTTCACTTCAGTCATGTAGCACTCGCTCATTAGACAAGCGTTTGGCATCTAAGTGCATGTTTCACTTAAAAACATGCAGATTGGGACGAGACGGATTGTATTTCACGGCAGGCTTTAAATTATTCTCAAATGTATCTATTGAATCGCTTGCGATGGGACTTTCATCTTTACTTTATCTGAGGGAAAAACTGTAAAAGTTGCTGAAGAGAAGGAAAAAAAACCTCACACATCAAACGCATTGGCTGTGGCTGTTTGCATAATGGATAGTACTTCACCAAAAACCTCAAAACGAAAAGGGGAAAAAAGGCTGGCGACCAAAAAAAGGCACCATTCAAATGCAGAGAGCGAGCGAGAGCTAAAGAGAGAGCACTCATATTGAGATAAATGCATCCCTGTGCCCAAATGTAGTTTCAACAGTCAGAGCACATTTACACCTGGCGTTGAAATCTATATCTGGACACATTTGAGCTGTAGATAATAAAAGATCCAATCCAATTTGGGCCAATTTGGGCTCGCAAACCAAAGGTAACCATATTTGGAAAACGGACAGCTGGTTGTCAATCACAGGGTAGCCGAGCCCAGCTCTCCATGCCTCATCATCTATGTGACTATAAATGGCGCCATTATTCACAAAATGAGCAATTTTTGTTGAAGAGACCATCAATCATCACAGAAACTATTATAAAGTTAAATTCATTAACGCTTCACAAAAGAGTGCACAAATTAACACGAGTTGCAACAGTAGTAAGCATATGCTAAAGGTTGTCAAAGGTCATAGGGAGATGCTGTTGCTCATTGAAAGCGAATTGTGTCATCAGTAAAAGGTAGAACACACATGGAAGCTATTCACACAGTGTGAAGTGAAAGACCCCCGTTAAGATATGATGCAGTCAATGAAGACTTTTATATGGCATCAAGTGACACTTGGAATAATGAGTCAATTGAGGCTCATGGGCAAGAATTTGAAATCACTGCTCAACAGCGCGCATTCTTGACGATATTCTTACTGCAGTCAGCTGCCCCGCACACGCACACTACATGAGCAAGTGCACTGACGGCAGGAACCTTAACCCGATGGGATTTCCTTGTCACCACCAGCTGATGTGTATATTGATGCCACAAGCTCTGTTATTCATGGTTTCACCAACAAACTGTTGAGAGGTAGCGGGTGGCTGGTCTGGAAAGGTTGGGTGTAAAGGTGGGTCAACTCACTGAGCCGATATCTGGCCTTTCTTGTTTTCTGTTTTAATGGCTGCCTTGACACATGTTCATTAGAACCCTGTCCCAAGTGCAAGCAAGCGTGGGGCGTGATCAAACACTCTGAGCGTAGAGCATGGAGCTGAGGCTAGCGCTGTGTAGCTTAGCAACAGATACCTACTCTCTGAAGTCTGTTCAAACCAATGAAACACATTCCATGAGAGTCAACATTGGTTTGGCATGGAGACCCCCACCAACAGTTAAGCTAAAGCCTCTCAAATAATGGATATTAAAGGTCATCTGTACCAGCTTCATCGGTTTCAAAATTCATTCAACACAGATCTGACACATCTTTACATGGCAACGACATGTTTGTCTTTCCCGGAATAATCCATACACAGATCCAGACAGTGTAGAGGAGGTCTCTGGTCCTGGTGTGTCCTACAAATGTCCTTAAAGGTCGTGCTTTGGTGATACGTGGATCTGTGGGTGAGTTAAAGCTTTGCCCTTTGCTGCCGGGGAGCCCCCACAACCGAACGTGGGAACCAAAATTGTCTTTGGCACAATAATGTTTGCCTTTCCAAAGTCGAAGCAAATCAAACCGATCGCGTATTACTTGGTTTAGAGACATTTTTCAGTGTCATGAATAAAAACCACACACGCAAAGGAAACAGATGAGTTTGAAGAATTCATCCAGATCGTCATAATTTACAGTTTTTTTTATTGCCTCTGTGATGGATGCTCCAAAGAGGGCGAAACACCACAAAGACGTCTGTCTCCACAGCAGCAATCTGCTGAATGTGGAGTTCTGTTTCTTTGTTATCCTACATCACCGCAATGAAGAAACTGACAGATTCAACTTCTTACTTTCTCTCTCTTTTGTTTTTAAACTTTCTCTCAGTGTTTCTGCTGCTTGCCTGTGGTGGCTGCTTCAGGTCCTCTCAGACCATTGCACCTAACTGTTGGTCATTGTCAGCAAAAAGTTTTTAAATTAATATACATCTAGATTGAGAAGTACGTGTTTGTGTATAGTTACTTTAAAGATATAACTATAACAACTCGTTTTGCACGTTCACATGAATTGTAGGGGTATCCCAATTCTCCTTTGGATCAAGGGGTAGGACTCAGGGCTAGGGTCTAATAGCCTTTAAAACAAAGATTTTCTGGGAGCGCAAAAGCAACAAAGGGGTACAGGGAATAAGCCCACAAATAGATCAAACCATGGGTGTCTACCTCTTACATGCTCACAAACACACAAAAGTTGCACGTAAATCCGCTAACCTTGTTAGCTAGCATTGATTAGCTCGGTAAACGTTTTACACAAGAAAACATCTTTTTCAGTGCACACATACCAAAAACTGGCCCAGCAGCACATGTATGTGACAAATATTTGTGTTGAATAACACCAGAACCATGGCAACTATCACTATCTACGACGGCATGTTGACTGTCTGTGACTTGTCGCTTCTGCTGACGTAGCAGCAAGCCAGCAACGCAATTGATGACGTTGCGGTAGTCAAGTGGTGTCCCGTTTCTTAGGGTGAAGTGGGATTCAGCCTTAGTTTTATGAAGACAGAATTCCGATATACAAAAAATTCAGAGCGTTCTGCTCTACGTCACAAAGAAACATTGCGTCCCACACAGAGGATGACACATGAAAAGTTCATCAAACTCTGCAAAGCAGTCTGGTGACGGTGGGATATAAATAACACTTAAAGAGCAGAGCGAAGCAACAACCTCAGAGGCCCGATGTTGGCCAGCAGCGGCAGCGGTGGCATGACTCCATTTGGCCCAGTTTGTCAGAGACGCTCCCTGATGAGACACTGTCAGTCAACAGACCAGTGCTGAAGAGACCAGGGGGAGTGTGTGTGCGTGCATGTGTGTGTTTTTTGTCGTTTTTCGTGGGGGGGGGGCAGGAAACAGCGTGGGAAATTTGGATTAAATTGCATCTTTGATGTTTTTTGTGCTGCCTGTTCGGCCCGCCCGTGTGCGTGGGAGCTGCTTGTGTCGGCGGTTCGTGACGTGTGTCTGAGTCGCAGGGGCCGCAAGGTGCAGAACACACAGCCAAACGCGGCTGTGAGCCTGTTACATGCTCACAACAGATTCATGTAGGGAATGTGCTTTTTTGTGTGCTTTCCCACTTACGGATTTACAAAGATCCACCCGGGCATTCAGTCCTACGCTGATGCTGGTGGTGAAAATGCTGAGTAAAATAAGAGCTTTGGTTACGCAGAGACTTAAAACTGAATACCAAACTACTTCAAATCAAATGTGCAAGAGTTGTTTGTTTACACTTTGGTGATTATTTGCATCCCATGATGTGGTGATGGTTTTAAAAGACGCATTGAAAATGTTTTTTTTGCTCAATTTTCTTTTTCATATTTAAAGTAGAGAAGGAAAGAAAGAAATTTCAGATGTAGTAGATGTAACATTAATGAGACAGTACACTTCTTTTTCAGAAGTAAACTTTAACTCACACATACTGATTAGATTTTTCTTCTCTTTTTTTTCTTGGATGTAGAAACGAATTACCTAGATGATTTAAACTGCAAAAGGATACAAGCTCAAAAATAATTTCATCTGTATCAATCGTTAAAAGGAAACTTTTTTAAAGTACACATCAGAAGAGTGCACTTCAAAACTACTATCCCTTTAAATAACCATATCTTTCTTTTCTTCACGTTATTGAGGCCTTTCTTGAGTGTCATGCCAGATTGTCATCATCAGATAACTGAAAATAATCTCAATGCTGTTGAAAAAGGGTATTCCATGTTGATTATGATTTTGCATAGATAAAAAAAGAATACATGCAAAACAGAGGAAGTGATGATATAAACCGGAGGACCAGAGCAGTCTGCAGTTATGTAGTGAGTGAAAACTTCGGAATGTGGGCTACAGAGTTACACGGGGACAATGAGGGACGCTGAAAAGCCCCTTCCTCACACACCTCCTCTTTTATCTCATTCTGTTTGTCTCCTTTTCTGTCTTGATAAATCCCTCTCCTCCTTGTCTGTGTTTATTTTTCCGAGTCAGTTTGTGTGTGCGCAGCGAAAAAGGTGTGAAAATAAGAGGGAGAAAAATATGTGAGGTGTGTGTGCACGCATCAAGTTCTATGCGCATTACAGCATGAGGAAAGCATCAGGATATATGGAGGAGTTAAAGGAAATAAAGTGATGCACCAGTGACACGCAGGAAAAGGGGAAAAAAGAAAGTGTCGGGGTGAAAAAGAGCTGCATCATGAGAAAGTCTAATATACATCTGCAGCATCCTGATGATCTCCTATAAGAAGTAATTCTGTCATTTGATCCTTTGTTTGGGTGATGTAAAAAAAAATCTAATTATGTTTTCTGGAGCACAACTTAATGCATAAACAAAAAGATGCGGTGGTCCTCAGGAGGCTGAGTCAGGGGGAAATTAACACATAAAACAGTCAAACACATCAGCTGACATCAAAGTCTGCCTCGTCCAGCAGAAATAAAGACACATTGTTGGATAAGTTGGACGCCAGACTAAATTTAATGGGTTGCATCTTTAAAGGATGAATCTGAAGAATAATTGTGTGACCTCATCTATGTAATTTGTTTCTACAACCAAAAAAAAAAAAAGAATTAATAAGATGTACGACAAAGAGTGTGGTGACGATTGCACACAGGTCACATGGAGTAGTTTTGACACCCGCACCACTGTGTTGTTATTCTGCACTCAAGAGCACTAGGAATTCTGTGTTAAAAACTTGTGTGTCAAATGTAAACATGGACATGGAGGACCGGGACTAACGTTTTCTCTTGTGGCATCGAAAGAAAATGACAAGAAGACAAAATTCTGCCTTTTGGTAGATTAAAATGAAAAAGATGAGCAACAGTGATATGTGAGGTCAAACCAGCGTGGGCTCTGGTTGAAGCTCTAACTTTAAGCAGAACAGAGTGCCGATTGTAGTGTTCTGGCATTGCTGGCATGCAAGAGCTTCTAGGAAATGAAGTGCAACTTTAACAGGTGTAGGTGAGCATCTCCACTGACCGCTAACATTGCACGGCTCAGAGGTTGTGATCAAACTGCGTCTTTATTTTGGGCATTACATCAATTTTGTCATCAGCATGCAGCAGAGGCCTCAACGCAAAGTACAAAGACAGTGCTTCTATAAACCAAAAAAAAAAGTATGTGCTGATTCTGTCACAGCCCTCTCTTTTCTTCACATCCAGCTTCTTTCTCGTTCCTGCTCTCTGGAGTGAAACAGCGTGCACAGGCTGACGTTGACAGTTTGCTTTCCTCCGGAGTCATGTTTGATCGCGGCGGTTTCTGTGAGATGCATTGATTTGTCACTCTGAAATCATTTAGGGGAAACAGTGTGCGGTCTTGGCTGAATCGTACATCTGCTGTGAGCATTCTGATGGTGAACATTAGAGCCTGTTAAGTTTGTCCTCGTCGTCTATTAATTGAAAAGCCCTGCATGGACTCAGCCTACTTCTCCTCTCTGAACTTTGGGGCGCTCACAACACAAACATTCCTCGCAACGAGCTTTGAGAAACTTGCTGTGGTGTCAGATGCCTCAGAGGCAAGAGTGTATAAAAGATAAATGTTTTTTGCCTCCACTGCAAATCTAATGTTTCACATTTCATTGGCATACATGGTGCAGCGCCAGGGCTGCTTTCTTCTGGCTGGTGGAAGCCAGGGCTGCTCAATGGCACGTGGAGGAAGCATTGGTTTAACCCAACCTATTGGCTTCCTTACATCTGTTATAATTATAAATGGATTGAATTAAGGTGTAAATCGAAAGCCCCTTTTGTACCTCCAAAAAAACCCGTGGAAACACAGCAGCAATCAGCTCCTGTTGAGCATCTCAACTCCAGTCTGCTCCAGTGGGAACGTCACAGTGGTGTCAACCCACTCAGTTACGCAATGATGTTGGCATAAAGTGCCGTCTCTGTCAGCCACAAAGACCACCGGCCTTCATCCCATCAGCACTCAGGTATTGTTTGTTTTGATGCCAAAGAAGTGTCATGGACAACGATCTTCTGCTTTTAATATCCTGCAGACTTCTTCTTCTTCTTCTATACTCCAGGACGGCTTGGTGTGTTGCTGCTGCTTCCCACAAGTAAACAGATAACATGTAAATGCTTTTTTCTTTAGCATTTGGACATGTTGATACCAGGTGGAAAGCAGAGCAGCCACGCACATCCACGGTGAAAAGGTGCCGGACCAAAAAACATCATCAGGAAGAGTGGGAAGAGGAGCCGCTGTTTAATTTGCTGTGTTGTGACGCCTCATCAATCTGATGACACCAGCAGCGGGAAGGGAGTCACTTGCTGACTGTAAACAGGTTCATCCTGTTATTAAAAACAAACAAACAAACAAACAAAAACAGTTGTACCCATGCAGTTGGGTGAGTACGTGGTGTAAGTAAGCAAATCTTCTGTCTTCAGGTGGTGGAAAGATTAAATGGCATTTCAAAAGTTGTGATCAAACGGCTTTCATAATTCTTGGTTTAATATATTTACTTCTGTCATATTAGGACTATGATTATTTCGTCATGAACAAGGTCGATGGCTTTCAGTCCAAAGGTCATTTTCAGCATCAGTTTCAGCCCATGAATAGGGCTTTTGTCATGACAAGATAACATGTTAGAGGATGAAGGTTGTGATCTCGAGAGACTGAGAATGATCAATTTTCAAGAATCAGCAGATCATGTTTTGACAGCGCTTTGATTAAAGATTATTGTGATAAAGCAACTGTTTACCATTTGACAGCGGTTTGGCTTGACTAGATGTGCTAAGAAAAGGAAGAAGAAATTCCCCAGCCGTAAAGTGATGTTATAGAGAAACCAGCAGGGGTGGGGGGCGGGGGGGTCGTAGTCCTGAGGGGGGGGGGGGGACTGATGTCACTTCTGTGGACAAATGCCTTGCTTGACAAATGTCTGCCAAGCACAGCAGCGGAAACATGAGAGCTTTTGTTCTCTGCATTCTTACCTGTAGAGTGGTGTGAGAAACCAAGCAGAGTTTAGTCTTTTGCAATGGTTCAATTTGAATACGCTCTGACAGGGTTCGCCCGTCATCGCATCATAATCTTTTTTTATGAACTTAAGTCTTTACATACTTACATGTTGTAGCTTACTGCCTCTGGAAACACACACTCGGCCGAGATAAAAACAGTTGTGAGTCAGTATGCGCAGAGCTGCAGCAGAATGCATCTGTAAGTGAGGAGCAAACTCAAACTAATGCTTTAAAGCTGGAGTGTGGTGGTGAGGCCCAGCCTGGCCCGGCGGTTTTTGGTCAGCCGCAGCGCTGCCTCCCATTGGTCGGGTGTGAGGTAGGAATTCAGCTCTCTGAGGTCTAAACCCCGCCTCCACCTCCTTCTCCTCCTCCTCTTCCCAGCCCCGGGTGCTGAGGCACGACGGCATTCCCTGTGCAAGCACACACACACACTAGGACACACACACACACATTCACAGGTCTTTCTCGCCCTCACGTGTATGAAAAAAAGGGAGCGTTAGAAACATTTGAAGACAGAGCGAGGAAGAGAGTGAAAGCAACCAAAGACAAAAGAGAACACTCTCCTGCCCTCTGTGTGTGTGAGAGTGCCTCAGAAGGGGTGGGGGGCAGGACCTGACCCTGCTAGAGTCAATACCCCTGCAGGAGTCCTCAGGATCATACACACACACACATGCACTAGGGGCACGCTGGCCCAGTCCACTGCAGCTACTGCAGCCTGAATGAGAGCAAAGTAGAGGAAGAAGCAGAGCGAGGTAGCTGGAGCGCAGGCGAAGGGGGGAGGAGGAGGAGGAATCTCTGGAGTTACTACTTGTTGCTTTTGGGTTTCTTTGTGAATCGAGGATGATCTCGGTCCCCCGGCTGCAGCGGGACCTCGTCTGAGGTGAGCACTTTTTTTGTCCTACTTTCTACTTTCTCCCGGCCAGTATCCCCGTGTGGAGGGAAAGGCTGCGGCTGTAGGCTGAGGAACAAATTGTGAGTTTTTTTCTTTTCTGTCGGAGGAGGGGAATGGGGGGGGGGGGGGGG
>CAESWR010000110.1:198812-232354 GCA_903171835.1 Mullus surmuletus | reverse complement strand
GCCCTATCATTTTCATCCAACGACAACCGATGATTTGTTGTGTGTGTGTTTATTGTTTTAGTTTTTTTCCCCTAAATGCATGTTACCTGAATTTCTCTGTTGGGGGACCAATAAAACCTGGTCTTCTCAGCCTGCCTAATGGGCAGCGGACACTGGCTAAGTGTTTCAGTGAGAGGAGTTCCTCACAGACAGAGATTACGCGGTGACTGACAGCTGAGATAAAACCGACCCACACAGGCTAAAGAGATATCAGCATCCCAGTATGACCTGCATATCTCTGCTATCTGCGCCCCGGCCCTCACTGTAAATCCCGGATGCATATTCCGCTCGAACGCACAAATGATTACACTAATGAGGGGATTATTTCGCCTTATCTGGGACTTTCTCTGCACTTGGATGTGGTGAACCTTTAAAGATGGCTGATGCATCGCATCTGCTCTGATGTGTTGGTCACTTCCGTTTCCTCCCGGCGTGTCGAGCACAGGTTGTGCTGCGTTCGGGACATTTTTAGGTGAAAGAGGCTTCAGAGCCGTTGTGAAACCCTCTCATGAAACGACTATTGAGTGTTGTCCTCTGGTCTTGAACGTACTTGTTTAGATGTTTTGCAACGATTGTGAAACTGAAGGCTCGACTCTGATGGGATCGTGTTGTCCTTGGCAGTCAATTGTGTCACCCAAGGTGGTCCCTCCAAACAACCTGTTTGCGCGCATTATATGTGAAGGTATATAACCTCCTGTTTTGCTATAAATGTATCAATGTATGCTATCATGTAACCCCACTCCCCCCCCACACACACACATTCACACATTCACACACACACANATCAGCTATGTAATTAGTAGAAGTCATAAATCAGATAAATCAAACACAACTTTATATAAGTTGATCATAGATATGGGGGTAGTTCTGTGTTTTTTTTGGATTTGGATTTTTGGGTTGTTGTTTTTTTTTTTCTCTCTCTCTCTTTTTTGAGGCGTATCATGCAATTACATGTGTGCCTGACAGGGTGCACTTTGTGCATCTGACACACACAGAGATCACATGTGAGATAAATGATTTGTTTAGTTTGCATCTGTATCTGCATGTTAAGGCAAGTGGTCGCGGCAAGATGTGCTGCCACTCCATGCTGATTAAAAACAAAATAAAATGGCTGTGTTATCGTTTTCCTTCCTGGATGGAAAAGTGTGATCACTCTTCTGCAGAGGTGGGCGGTGACCACTTACTTTTACTTGAGTAACTTTTTGGATAAGAGTCATCTTAATGCCACGTATTTTTTTACTAGAGAGAAGAAACGCTGCTCTGACTCCACAGTGCACTATTCTCAGCTCCATTTATTTTATTATATTCTACAATCATGAGTTAATAAAAGGAGAATCATTTGGAAATACTTACATTTACACATTGTTAAGTTAGTCCGGATAAATGCTGCTTTATTCAAGCAAAAATCAATTATTTATTTGATGTTTGCAGGACAATGACATTTCCACGTTGCATAATTGAGCTTTTTTTTTCAACAAATACTTTACTCTTACTTGGGTCATTATTTGATGACTTCACTTTTACTTGGGTCACATCTTTCTGTCTGGTTGTGTACTATCTTTAGCTCCTCTACCCTCCTATGGTCCTTTGTCAGTCTTTGTCCACAACAGATTATCGTAATTGCATCAAGAGCATTTAACTCCTCTTTCGTATTACGACTCAAAGTGTGTTTAGATATGAAAACCATTAACACACACAGGTGACTCCCCTCTCAGCTCTCTCTGTTTCTGATAGACGGAAAGTGGCGGTGGAGGCCTTCACCTCCTCAGCCTGTCATCCTCAGCCTGGCATGGACACTCGAAGTTTGCGTGTTTTCTGCCCGTCAGCACAAATATCGAGCCAAACATGTAGCCAGCAACATTAATTCAACATTAAATACCATCTGCTACCATTTAAATACAGTAGAAGCACCAGATTGATGCTGGCAGATACCCAGTATGTCAGTACTCCCTGATGGCACTGCTCTGTAAGAACACACTTTCACTAGCACAAATTTAATTGAAACACTCCTACTGTGTTTAAAAATCCATTAATATAACAAATATCATAAAGCAAATAAAAGAGAATGTAGTGAACATATGTGCACAATATCATCAATGGACCTAAAGTCCCATTCCTTCACACCTCCAGATTAATGCTGCGACATGATTCCATGTTCATGTTACCCAGCTGGAGTCCACATGTGCTTTTTAATACATGAAATGACAGTGCTGCTCTGAGCAGACGTGGGCCGAAACAATGGCTTCTCCTCCTACTGAGCTTTGGGACGCGCAAGCTCGCCACCCAAGCTGCCATTTCAACGGATGTAGGGGCTCAGTGTTTGTGTCTGCTTGCATTCATGTCGGCTTTAGAGTCTGACAAGGCACACTGCGGTGTCAGCATACTCTGTGTGTACTATTGTGTGTGTGTGATGAAGTTACAGTGCAGAGTAAATGCAGCTGTGTTGTCGGTCCATTTCTGTTGTTTGTGGACGTCGGTGTGTGTCCATCAGCATTCACCCACTTGGACAAAATGGATTCATATAGAATTGAGTTAAGTTCGGTGACCTTTTGAAACGAGTGTTTAAGGTCTTGCACCGATTCCGAGGTTGCCTCCCGCCGCGGTCAACACAGCCACTTTCATTAACGTCCCTCAAGTTTTTTCATTATCAAGCAGGTCCGACATCATGTCACCGCCACACTCCGCGGCCCCGCAGCTGGTTATCTTTATGAGAGCTCCCGGTCAATTTCCCAAATTAAATCTAAACCGCACAATGCAGAAATGAAAATTCAGTTTGCTTTGAGACCCAGAGTCAACACTTCAACAAAAGGTTATAGCTGATGCAAGAAGAAACATCTGGGATATGAAATAATGCCTTGAAAACCAGTGGAGGTGTGGAACACATGGGGAATCAAAATGAAATAACAATGTCTATATAAGGTGTAAGTTGTATATACAGCCATTCTGTCTGTTGCACGGCAGGTCCAGTGTGATTAGAGAGACAACATCTCAGCAGGAGATAATGCTTCCTGAGATGGTATGCATATTTCTATATATATGTCTCTCTCTCTCTCTCTCTCTCTATATATATATATATATATATATATATATATATATATATATATATATATGCATGGAGAGCATATTTCTGCATATTTTCTGCATTAGTTTGGCACTGCAGCTCAGTCGTGTCGTGTTGTGTCTACACAAAGGTGCGACATTTTCCGTGTATGTGATCTTGACTGATAAAAGCCCTGTTGTGTTGATTCTGGAGAGGCCGGACCACCCACCGACTTCTCAATGAGCCAGAAGAGAGAGATTACAGAACAAGTATACCAGCTATCTTCTCCTCAGGTTTATTTTGGAGGAGCGTTCTCTTACACATTGTTGTGTGTCTGTGTTTATGTTTAGAAATAGGTACAGAAAGAGTGTAAGTTTGGAAAGACTTGTGTCTGAGTGACACGCAACCGTGAGAACTCTCCGTGCTTTCAGGCTTCACTTTTAACAACTAGCCTCTTCAAATTGTCCAATGAATGCACTGATGGCGTAACTTCATTCTAATCTTCCATCTCCTCCTTCTAAATCAGCCACCGTAGTCGGCGTGTAGTTCTTCCACATGGTGCTAGGGAAATCAACACACACCAGACACATGTTTGTGTTGTTGGGAACACAATGTGAACATGACAAACAAATATTAGATTTGTTATTTGTTTTCTTGTGTTGTTCATTGTCAATTCTTCAGAAATTGTAAATCATTCCATCCTTAACTGTAATACCAGCTAGCATGTCAAACGCATGGCAAAAATACATAGATACATAAATACATAGATACTGCATGTCCCCCATCCCAGAAAAACATTTTTTCCCTGCAAAACTCAATAAACTCAATCTTTCCCAGACCCCTTCAATTTGGTAAAATGCAAAGTGAGTTCAAACCTCATCGCAGGAATGGGAATACTATGCGTTTGCAGGGTCTTTGCGGCGACACCATCTGCATGTTTACTCTGCCCCAACACTTGTAGTCTACCCTTAAATACAATTACACTGAGCAGCATCTAATCACATTTGAAGGTAACTTGTACTGCACAGATTTTTTCCCCTCATCATTCCCTGCTTTGAGTATGTTTTTTATGTTCAGTGTTGCATTGTGTACTTGTGTACACTAACGCTGATGCTCTTGCTCTTGTAAACTTGTCTGTCAAGCATGTTGATCTATGTTGTGTAAAATGTTGATGAAAGTTTTTCTCAGAGTTTATCCTGCATGCATCCAGGACTACTTTCATTTACTGTTACCTACTGAATGCTCTCTGTTCCAACATTCGCACTGCTTATGTGTGACAACTGCTAAACCATTAAGTGTTATTGTTCTTTAAAGGTGCCCTATGCATGTATACGCTAATTCAATATCAAACATCTATATAAAGATGCATGGGGTGTCATGACGTCTTCAGTGCTGTCAGTGAAAACCCCTCTTCGTGTGTTGATTTCCAAGCTTCCTTGGTTCCTGTTTTCAGCACAGTGGATGCTTGCACTGTGCAGCTCGGCATTCGGCGGACTGAGTCCAACCAAGAAAATGTGTTCCATTGCCAGACCATGTTGCCAAATCACATTCTAATAAAGAGAGACAGAAGCCGAGAGTCAACATTGGTTTGGCTAAGGCTACAGATAAAGCTAACAGAGAGCCCTATGTGCTGCTAAGGCTAAAGCTAAGGTGGAACTTAAAGTGGAGAGGTCTGCCTCTGGTGCTCTTGTGGTAAAATATTGTGTATAGCCCTTTAAGAAAACACAGCAAAACTTGCAGCACAGCGTTAAAATCTTATTTGACACCAATGAGCGGTGAATGTGAGGTTGTTGTCCATTGCAGGAAGGTTCTGTGATTGCATAGGTTCTTCATGTTGGGGGTTTGCATGCTCTCCCTGAATCTGTGCAGGTTTCTGTCCAAATCCATGTAAGTTAGGAGTTAATGCTGACCAAAGCTGTGGTAAGAGGACCTGAATGAAACCATTCCAGAAAGGATGGACTGAATGCAGTGGATACATTTAGTTATGCTCCATGCAGTGACAATAAAAGCTTTCTTCTTCTTTTTCTGCAAACACACTTTCATGACAGAGTTTCAGACAGACTGGTAACCAATACACTTTGTACTGTGCAGTACAAAATCCATCATACAACTGGACCCACAGTTGTCAGACAAAATGAAAGTTGAGTGTCTGCGGCACTCCCGGAGGCGTTTGAAGACATTCAGGGTCCTACATCCCAACTTCTATGGTGCACACTCCTGCACCCTTAGAAAACACATCATACTTTTTACATCTACAAAGGTGCAGTCCCACCGCTGCAGTGCACCCTTCACTCTCCCCCAAGTTGCGTGGAACCTTAAGTAAAAAAAGCCCTTTGAATTTGATATAAAAGTCTGACTAAACTTGTCTGGTGTCAAAGAGCTTTCAAAGACTCCACAAAACAACCATCAGTTATTAATGAATATTCATCCCAAAGCGGGAGGGGAGCACTCGGCTGAAAGAATCTGAGGCTCAGGGTGTTTTCAGACAATCAATAAATGACAAAAAAGCAAAGAAAGTGCAACACTCAAGTGTTTTTTAATGCAATTTGACTTTTATGTCAGAGGGACTTCCTTGTTTCTATGGTAACCAGCAAAGAGATCAATAACCCTTCAAATCAACAAGAGATTAATGTAAATAAATCATGATAGTGATTTTATTTTATTTATGTGACAAAAATATTGGTTCCCTGTGAGGAGACACACACACACACCAGTCCTGATACGTTTGTGTACCTACAAGGGAAACTATTCAAGATCTGTGTTTAGCAGTTCTACGTCTCAGTTTATCCTAGAGTCTTCCCTCGATTTATCACGCACATGGATACACACACACAGACACAAAGGACTGTGGGAGAAACCGTGTGGATGATGTAAGTAGGTGGCCGAACGTGCTGAGACAAAACAGAAAACAGGAAAGAGGGGAAAATGAACTCCCCCCTTTCCCTCCAACGTACCTTCACTTCCCGTCACATAACTCCCAGCCTCCCACTTTGTGCGCATACACATACATTCCGATGTCCACAACCATATTAATCACACCTTGCTTCCACAGAGAGTTTAATCTCGCTTTTGGCAAGACGCAACATTTGAAGTTTGCCACTGAGCTGAAGCTGAGTTATTTTTTTTTTTTTTTTTTTTTGTAGAACCAACTGCACTGTCCCAGATAGCCGTGCTCCTCCTGTGTCCTGCCCTCGATCTTTTTCTAGCTGTACACACTCACACACAGTGCACACACGCACACAAGTTTGAAGTTTTGTTGCCAGAGCTATATCACTTGTACTATCCCAGTGGTGTAAGTGAAGCCATTTAAAGTATCAAAAAAAAAGAAAAAAAGAAGTGAATTCCTGCCTCCGGCCTTACCGACGACTGCCATTTTATCTGTGGACACCGTCACACCCGCTATGGGCCGGTGTGTGTGCGTGTGTGTGCATGTGTGTGGATAAAGAGCAAGCGTGTGATAGCTGCTGGGTTATGGATGTGGATTCCCATGCTGAATAAAGTGCTGCTGATCAGTGGATAACTCCTCTCAAAATGTTACAATGGAAAGCATTTGAAGTGCTTGTTTTTGATGCTGAACTTTCATTGTGTCCATGTGACAGTGTGTGTGTGGATGCGCACCACGGGACCCGCTCGCCTATGGTTTGCCTGTGCCGCGAGCCACTGTGATCACAACCATCCTGACGCCAAACTCTTTGTTTCCACATAACAGGGAATTGAGAATGAGTTGTTCACCTTGATCATTTCCTAGACCTCTAAGGTTTTCTCAAAATGCAACATGCTTGAGTCTTTGCAGCTCACTTGTGGCCCCCAGAAACCTACTGTTCCTGCTGTTTAACTGACAGACATGAAGGAGCCGCACAGTTCTCTGAACTACTCTCCAAAAGTGGGTCGGAAGCAACTTTGATGATGCAAGGAATTAAATAATTCTTGCCGACCTTGAAGAATAACTAGGTAAATACTTCCATCATCTACAGGCAGTTTGACAAAACAAAAAGAAAGAATAAAGTCAGTTTAGAGTGTTTTACATGTGAGATTCAAAAGATGAATTGAACACCTATCAGGAGCAGCTTCCTCTGACGTGAGGACATTTATCTTTGTGTAATAGTCGTGGGGAGAATGCGCTCACTCTCCCTCAGGCTGCGTCGTAACTGGAGCTGCTTTGTTGCTTGTCCACTTGCGTGTGCATGTTGGTCCACGAGACCCGTCCTCTGTCACATTTAGTCTAACTGCGTCTTCCTCATTCGCCCATCACCAGAGCAGATTACAAGAGGTACCTTAGTCGCATTGTATTGTGGGAACTAGCTGCTGAACAAGTCTTTGGTTAAGTGATTTATAAATGATCCTGCTAGCTAAGAATATTGAGCAGTTCATATGAAGGAAAAGCTAGCTAACAATTTTGCTTTCCAACATCCGACTATTGTTTGCATATTTATCTTGTCATGTAAATGCATTCTGACACAATTTGCAGTATTCTATTCAGCACCAATTCGTCATATCTCGGAAGTTTAACAAAGGGCAGACATGCAGGTAGAGACCCAATAAATCACCCAAGAGCAAGCACTTGGCGACAGCGGCAAGGGGGAAAAACTCCTCTTAACAGAAGAAACCTTAGAGCAGAACCACAGCTCATAGTATATATACGTATATATATAGATATATATATATATATCTATATATATACCAGAACTCAGAGTATAGAGAGAGAGACAGAGAGAGTGGAGCAGCCGGTGAAGAGAAGTTGGAAGGAGAATGGCGATGAACACAAGGACCTTCACAAGGAAGGTGACAATGATCCTACTAATAACAATGGGCATCATCATCTTTTCTTCGGACATTCTAAAAGCACTTCTCAGTGTGGATGGCGATATGTGACAATGGTGTGATCCATGTTGTTGTCCATGACATAACTGACAAATCTGACATTTAAGATCACACAACTTTAGCAGTTAGCACTATAGAGTGTAACAGTGGGGGCAGAGCAGCAGGTCTCAATAGTCTGAATTGTGCTACATGCAGAGGCATTAAAAAAAATGATTGATTTAAAAATCTTGATTTAGTTTCTTTGATATACGCCATGCAAGATTTTGAGTGATGGGATCAGACAATGGTATCACACACGGACGGACAAGGTGTGGCTGCATGGGACACAGTTCAAGGGAATATTGCACATCGAATCTGTCAGAGGTATGATAAGCTGTATTTCCAGAACTATTATGTTTAAGGATAAATATCAGCACATATGACCCTGGGGTATCATGAGTATTTTCACAAGATTCTAGTATCCTTACGGCATCTTAAACCTGCTCTTGTGCTGCAATAATGCTAAAATATTGGTATTAAAAGAGGTCAGATGGTGAAATAATGCATTCCTTTCTCAGGCTTCACAAAACCAGCAGGTGGAGGTGTGAGGTTCAGACCCCTTAGATAATGTTAAATACAATTAGACTACAGACCCTACTTTGTCAAAAGTAAGCATGTGTCAGGGAACATTCAACCGTGTCTTATTCATGGTTTTAAAGTAAAGTTAAACATTACTGTGGGTATTAGAGCAACAGTACGCCATTTTTCTGCACAACTCTTGCATCTGCCGAGAAAGCCCAAGAAAGGGAATTGCAAGATGACAGTTTACGGTACTCTGTTGAAATGAGCTGATGATCTGAGCGGAAAAGCTGCCGACAAGAGAAAAGTCAGTATAAAAGTAAACAGACGCTTCAGATAATGATGAATTTCCCATTTTACTGAAAAATCCTGAACATGAAGGAATGTTAGGAGTAGAGATGCACCGATCCAGTTTTTACCGATCCAATCCGATACCTGTGCCGAGCGTATCGGCCGATATCCGATACCGATCCGATACTGTTGAATGAATGAACTGTAAACTTTGCCCTGTGAGTGAAGGCATCAGGCTTGACATTAGCCTTGTTAAAAAAAAGGTAACAAATTAACACAGATATAAATGTACTTAATACTATTTATGAACAAATATCAAATTGTACATTAGCACACAGCAAAAAGAAGTCAGACTTCCATGTAAACATTGCCATCGCTGTCATTATCCCTCAAAATGAGCTGCACTTTTGTCAGCGGAATCCGCCACTGATCAGGCATTTCTTTGATAGCAGCCGAACCTGCGTCTCCTGTCTGTGATCCGTGGAGCTTTTTCTGGAGCATCGTGCTGTGAGTGAACAACTCGCGTCTAACCAGTGCACAGTTCAACTCAAAAGTGTCATTGGACACACGTCGGAGCTACGTCACCACCACCGCTCGCAACGTTAGCGGTGCAGATACTGCACGTCGCTGTTGGGCTTATCGGCGTATCAACTTTGAAATGTCTCCAAATCGCGGACTTGTCTCGGTCCGGCACTGCTCCATGTTGCTCTGTTTACATTAGTCAGTGCGTGCTGTGCGTGAGGACGTCACCTGTGCGTAAGGACCTCACCGGCGCTGCGGACATAGAATTGGAGCGAATAGAATCGCTCTGTAGAAGGGGGGAAAAAAAGATCGGAATGCTGGTCATTCATCCGATATCCGATCCAGCTAATTTGTCAATATCGGAGCCGATATCCGATCCAAATATCGGATCGGTGCCCTAGTTAGGAGATGAGTGGAACAAAATTTGGATACTTATGTTGTTTTTCTGCTTTAAAGCAACAATAACAATATGCAACTTTTTTTAAACTGTAAAGAACCATTTTTTTTATTTTTCACCAACCTGAGCTGCATATTTCATATAATATGCAACTCAGGTGAATGTCTGCGTGACTCAGCGGAAAAACCATTGTGTAAAATGGCATGGAGTATGTGTTTATATACATAATGTGCAGTCCACTCATTTGTTTGTTTGTCCGCATGAGAATATGGCTAACTGCACGTCATCCTGTGTCTTTGTTCATTTCAGTGTTCATGCATTTTTTCAGTGCATTGACTTAATGCAGCCTCCACAATTAGAAAGATGGAGGCGGGCACTCATATGCCAGACAGGATGGAGCACAGCCAGCAGTCAGTTCATCTGCACTTATAAAGGGTCAGTGGTTGATGGATAGAATTTCTTTCTTTTTGCTCCTTTTTTTTTCTAACTGTGCCATTGGCTGTATTTGTAGCGCACACCCCTGTCACCACTCCCTCTCACTCTGCAAGGACCTTAAATTTCACATGGCCATTTAACAAATTCTGCCTATTGTTCCAAGCGACAATGGAGCCTCTGTGACTGAATGTGAAGTAGTGACCCTCACCAGAGCAGAGAATTCCTCAAATTCCAACATAAAGATCACAGAGTATTTGTAGATAATATGACCAACAAGATCTGGTATTTCAGACAACTTGAGGCATTTCAAATAATCCACGAGGTGTAGTTTATCATTATTGTCTTTTAGAATGGAGTTCTGCACAGTCTATAAATGTTTGTGAGGAGATTAAAAAAAAAAGTGAGCAATGAAAGAAAAAGAAAACAACAAATGGTGGTTGTTCCCTCACAGAGACAGAGAAGTTATAAAGAGCAGCAATGAAAAAACAAGGAATCAACTAGGAGGAGGATAATTGAGGCTGCAGTCCTACTTGTGTAATGACATGTTTTCTTACCTATAAAACCAGCTTCCTGGCTCGCCATGTCCTCTAATTTTTTTACTGCAACTTTACTGGCCATCCTGTCACAGCAAAGACTATTACAGATGGCTCAAATGAGAGGATTTGGATTTATTACAGGCACTATATTTCAGCACCTTTAAATAAACACACACTTTACTTATTTAAATGCAATTTAAATACATTGGAGGCTCCAGTACTGTGCCTAGTTGAGCACCGCCCAACACATTGGTGTTGTTTGGCGTATGGGAAAGTATGTAATCTGCATTTTAATACAATATGAGACTGACTCTCCTTTCTTTTATCCCTCTTAAATCACACATTGGTTGACCTGGGACCTAAAGGGGAGCTACATAAGAACAGAATTATGAAGAGTAGTGAAAACGTGAGCTGCGTGGGTCATCCTCTCCAGAGAGATCAATAGAGTTCCAATCTATTTTTCTTTGGTGCCAATGCAGATTTGTGAGTATGTGTGTGAATGTGCAAAGCTGCAGCACGTTTGGCAAGATGTCATGTTGTCCCAGTGTTATTTTTAAGATGGGTGGTTAAATGTTTGATGTACAGAGGTTTGACTGGAACAGATTTTCCAGTGTAAGGTGTTGCTAAAATGTCAACAGAATGTGGGCCATTCATGCTGTATTCCTGACATTGTCTCTTGATGTGTGTATCACACGCCTTCATTGTGTGTGTGCACTCTGTGCATGTGTTGGTGTGAGAAAGGGGGAGAAAAGGGAGAAGGTGCTAAAACCAGACAACAGGTAATCAGGGATTGTTCGGGGTTTTGTTTTGACAGCGAAGTACATTTCAAAACAGACTCAAGCTTCTCAAATGGGATTTTCAATTTTGTGTGACTGTCTTTTGTGTAAACCTGCAGATCGAACAAAATACCTGCAAACATTTGGTTTTCTGGAAGGTATGTTCTCACCAGATAAATATGAGCAGCACCAAATTTAATAAAAAAAGTATGCTTGGAGGCCTTTCAGGTTTTGAGACGTTGGACGCGACATCTGTCATTTAGACAAAAATACTACTATTACACATATTCACAGAGCTGTCACCCTATTGGCAAATTTTCAGTGTCAGGATGATTGTGATGGATGTATGGAATATTCAATCACCCCAAAATACTATTTTGCAGGACAATTCATTTCTTTGGTACTACATTCTTATTTTATGCGACATTATTATACAAACTCTCAAAGTGCTACATCTGTACTTATATAATTCTTCCCCAATGCAACTATAGCTCCCACAATTTGAGGAAATCATAGCTATAAAATATATAATTAGTAACCACATTGTGTTTAAGTTGTTACCACAAGATGCATTCATTTTCATTCCATGCCTCAGTGAACATGGATCTTTCAAAAACTCATATATTTCTTCCTCTAGCTAGATGATGTGGCCTGATAATGTTGAGTTGGACATTTGTTTTGAATTTTAAAATGACTGTCACATATGTCTATTACTTTTATCACTATCTCAACATGTGTCATAAAATTATGTATAACTCTACTTAAGGTGGAACAGAAACAGTACAAAGTTGTTACTTTTTCTATGTCGGATCATTTTAATGGTTTTATTTCATATCGACTATTGCATTAATACAGATTTAATTGTAAACTGGTGGGGCCTTAAATAAGCGATGAGTTTTCAAACAGTTGTACAGGCATAACTGGGAGCATTCACCCCAAAATGTTGTTTTTCTATGACTGTTATGATTCTGCTAGACATTCAGTGATTTAGAGATAGATATCTAGAATAAAGATTTGCTTTTGTACTTTGGTAGTGAGTTGTTTGTTATGTGAACCCAAAGTTGTGACTGATTTTGATACTGTATGAAGTTTGAGTAACTTTGTGATGGATGTGACGATGAAAGAAATTTGGCCAGAGGTCTGTCTGGTCTTATCTCGAGCGGGTGCTTCATTAGTGACACTTCTTATGTCTTGTTCTTATGCCCCTTACTCACTTTAATCATGGTGAAAATAATACACCCTCTCCTACTCCATCTTGCCGTTCTGTTTGTATGTGGCCAACAGTGTCACACAGAATCCTCTGTTCTCTCTCTGTCTCTAGTCTTGTATAATGAGTTCTGCTTGGGACGGGACAATCTGCAATTTGGCCTTTACTCTGGGGCCAAGAGGGAGTGGAAGGAATGAAAAGGAGGAGGTTGAAAAGACAGAATGAATAGATGGTACCACTCAAGATAACTTTATGTTTGTGCTCACTTTAATTATCCGTCACCCCTTCAGTGTCTTGTTGTGTCTCACTCTGTTTAAACTACGTGATGTAAAAAGTGAAACCAGTTCACAAATTCTTCAAACCTGCATTCTTTGTGGAAACAAGCACCAATGATTTATCATCTCTGACCAAGATGGTAAACTTAATTAAAAATGGATTGCAATATAGCCTAAAGTCCTAAAAATGGCATTTTAAGAACATCTATTAGTAGCTGTAGGGCGTGCCCACCTAGTTACAATCAGTTAAATGTTTCCATCTTCAGTGTTTATGTTGAGTCACATTGGACATATTGGTGTGGTTCAGATATGTTTACCACTGTGTCAGATATGACCCAGCTTTGGGCTCTTGCTGTAAATGTATCTAATGTATCTGTAATGTTTCACCTTAAATTGATAATGAGGAGACACCATAGAAAATAATGCAACAAATGCAATATGTGAAAAGTTGGAGGGAAATGTTCCTGCCTGTGGAAAAGTTAATTGGCAAGTGAATAACACAGTTGTTCTACGACTGTCCAACAAATCCATGATTCAGAAGCATATGATGGTAAACTATCATGCTATCTACAGGATGTTAGGGAGATTATCAACAATCTATTGGGTTACCAATGTTGGGCTTAAAATGTAGTTTCCACCAATGATACAGATACAGCACAAATGTTGCAAGTATCCGTTTGGGCATCATGGAGTACAGACAATGCATTGTAGACCACCTAAGACCATGTTGGACTGCCAATCTCCAGTAGGACGATGTTGCCACACTACCTGATGCCCAGAACCAGTTTTTCACCTGCTTTAACAGTCAGAGGAGGTAGTTTTGACTTTCATATTATCTGAAAATGCTGGTCCTCAAACAACATCAAGTGAGGACCATCCTGAAGGGAGTCAACCTGAGCAAAGCAGCGGGCCCAGATAGAGTGCCAGGCAGGTATCAAAGGTATGTGCCGACCAGGAGGAGTGGTAACCAACATATCAAACCTGTCATTACAACAAGCTGTTGTCCCAACATGTTGAAAACCTTCACAATTGTTCCGGGGCCCAAATAGACTGCTGTGAAGTGCCTAAACCTCTACCACCCTGTAGCAATAAGGCCTTTGTCATGCTTCGCTTTGAGAGGCTGGTGCTCTCACACATTAGGACTATAATCCCACCTGGCCTGAACATGCAAGAGTTGGTATACAGGACTAACCGCCCCACAGAGGATGCCTTCACGACATTCCTCCATCTTGGCCTGAAACACCTGTAGATGTGGACCTGTTCATGCTGTAGTCTTCCTCAATCCACCACCACAGCAAATTAGAGTGGGTAAGCACATTGCCCCCACATTTCCACCACCATCACCCTCACGATCCCCCAGGACGGATGACATTCCTGTGGTGGGCCCTAATTTCTGAGGACATCGAGGCATTCCTCTCTATAGCATGGGACAATGACCTTGTCCTAAACTCCCCTGAAACCGACAGAGGTGATCATGACTTCCCTGAAACAAAGGTCAGGTTGCACTCCTCCTCCACATACATGGGGAGACAGAGGAGAAGGTGAAAAAGCTGAAGGTCCTGGGAGTTACAATGTCAAACCAGGTGATATGGACAAAAATCACTTCAAATCTGGTCAAAAAAAAAAAAAATCACAAAGGAGACTCTTCTCCTCGAGGGAAATGAAGAGGCCCACAGTTCCTTAAAAAACTTCTCCAGAAGCACCATTGAGTCCAGCCAGACCAACAGCGCCACAGTGTGGCACTCTAGCTGCACAGCTAGAACATCCATCGTGTGATAAAACATCATCAGGTTGGGCATTATTCTACACCAACAAACTCAAAAAGAAAGCCCACAACCTCCTCAAAGACACAAGACACCCTGGCCACTCCATGTTTGAACTGTTACAATGTGGCAAAAGGTTCAAGAGGATCAACTCAAAAGTCAACAGCGTCAGAAACAGCTTTTATCTCAGAACTTTGGCTGCCATGGTCCCATTATGACAAATTATTTTACTAATTTCCACCGCCACTTTTTTCTATTGCAGTGACACTTTTAATGTGCTGTTCCGATTTTCTCAAAGAGTTTTTGATGTGTGGCTTTCAAATGTTATTAGTTCTGTATGTCAAGAAAGTTGAATAGTTTTATTGGCAATTAAGATTAATTCATTCATTCAGATGAATTTCAAATATATTTGGCTTTGAAGATGCAGGGAAAATTATCTACACTATCATTCGAAATAGGTCATTGCTCTTAACGTCTATCTCTTTGTCCTCTTTCAGTCAAACTTTGGTGGATTAAGTTAGGCGTCAGACTAAGTGGCTGGCATATATTATTGTTTATGTACAGTGTGGGATAGACGGCAGTCTGAAGCCCCTGACAGATTAGAGTCCAAAGTAACACATCACATCTCTGAAGATTTTCTGCCACAGAGTGAATTTTTTAAATCATAACAACAACATGGTATGCATCAATGATCAGAGGAGCTCAATGACCACATCAGTAGGATTCTGCAGCAGACTTTCAAAGATGTTTCATGTTGTTGAGTCCAGACACCCTCGCTGTCTGTCTGCTCCTACCCGACCAGGCTTCTGTCCTAAAGAAACATCTGTCCAGCAGCCAATCTTGTCATTCTTCTGTTGGCAAGCGCAATGAAAAAATATTTTTATAATTAGACCAAAACATTTGTAACCAAAACAGTTATTTTTTTCCACAAAATATTCAGCAATATCATCTGCATGGCTCGAAATCTTGCCCATTAGTGATCGTTGCTGGACCCAGGTTATGTCAGGTCACACGCCGACATGTGCGCAGTCGCCTTTGATGTATGATGTCGCTTGGGTTAGGGTTAGTTGCTTGGGATCAGGTGTGGGAGAACATTTACGTGACTAGAAATGTAGTGGCCTGGATTGGGACATTGCAATGAAATATCATTGACAGTGTGTAATACAACTATTCTTCAGGCAGGTCCCATCACAATCAGCATATTGGATGGAATGGATGAACTACACCCTCAGTTCAGTTTTGACCATTGAAGTTGAGAAAGGGATTTTACTCTAAGTGGCATGGTAATGGTTCATGTGTTTGGTTGAATTAGTGATGGTTTCAACTGCTATGGTTTCTTTGCTTGTTACTGCTTCTGCTAAGGTCAGGAAGAGCAACTAAATTACTGCATGGTGTCACCATGAGTTGTATGTTACTATGTTCTCCAGAAGAGGTCAGTAATGGTACAGTTTTACTCTTACTCATCTTGTCTTGAGCATGCACAGTGTATACCAACGCTCTTTGCCAGGACATTGTGTAACCAAAGAAGGACTGTTTAGAGGTCACCAACCACTATTAGATGTTGCATTTCGATTGTATGTGTGTTTGTGTCCAATAAATGACACACTTGGCCTATCTGACTATATAGGCCCCACACACACAATAGACTTTGAGAAACAAAGATTTGAGAAACACAGATTGCAAGACTGTTTTTGCGCCAAGGCACCGGTGACTTTATTAAACATAATAAAATTGAGTAATCTTTTTTAAAGGGTGAACTATAAACTACTTTGCCCAAGGAGATTCCAGCAGCAGTAGCTATCAATTTGGCTTATAGGCTGCTCGTAATCTATACTAATATGTTTTATCATTTTGAGACACACAAGTTTTGCCCAGACTTTCAATCTTTGAATCTTTATGGTTTATCATCACAAGCAGGTCTGGTCTGTTATTTCAGAGCTATCTAATCCCTGTGACTCTTTCTGAGGCTCTAATGGCTGGCTATATTTCAGGTGTAATAGCCTCTTCTGTGTGTGTGTGTATGTGAGGCCCACTATCTATGTGGCGACAATGGAGTGCGCTGTGCTGAGAATCAATACATCTCTCTTTATGTTGTGTTTACTCTGAAAGTGGAATTAGTGCCTTTCCTCCTTTCAGCAAGGAACAACGCTAGTATCTCTATGCAATATTTAAAGTTAAAACAGGCCCACTGATGGTTTAGTTTTCTGATGTGTTGTGTCAGTAAATGTTCTTCCAGCTTGCATTTTAGTGCAGAAACTAAGACGTATCCTCTAAATATTGGTAATTTTCTTTGCTTCAGATGCTATTATGATCATGCTGGTTTGGATTTGGAAGGAATAACTTACTATGCACAACACATGTAAGTATATGTAACAGTTGACATGTCACAACCATGCGACTGTGAACCCTTGTCGTAATTGGTCTCCAGAACGGGAAAGACATTTACACTTCTGTCTTCTGCTTTTTACACCCTGTCTCTTGGGAGTCAGCTTTATGGCAAACATGATCCATTCTCCTATATGTTTCATGTATCATTATGTTTAATTAAGTATACATTCATTAGGCCTTGCATGCAGTACATCATCAGACTGTTGTTTGGGTGTCAAATAGATGAGCAGAAAACTTCAGCCCTCCCTCAGGCTGTAAATTCTACATTTATCCACGCCTGGCTCCTGCCTGATGACTTGGCGTAGTTAATGGCTTGTTCAGATATTTCAGTGAAGCGAAGGCATTGACTCATATTCAAGTCATTAGCATGTTTCGATCCGTCTGCGAGGCTTTGTTGTTTCCAAACCCTTTTCCAGCTCTCTCTTGAGCTATCAAGCACCAACTGACTGGATGTGAGTCAGCATGCAGGTCCTGAGAGGTCAGAGAAGAAATGCTTTCATCAAATATCCATTAATTCAGATCAAACTCTGTGATGTTAAATACAATGTAGGTGCACCTGAACATAATAGCTCCTGTAATTTGCACATTTACTGTTATATATGTATCAATTGAATTTATTAGCCAGCAGCAACTCCTATGCTCTGTGCTATCTCTAAAACCCTCAAGTTTATCATTGTAGCAATATCTGAAAGCGTGTAAATGATCAGAAGTAACAAAATGCAACAGTGACCAATTTGATTGAAACCAACACCATAGTTTATTCTCAGACATAATTTAAACTCAATGAGACATACAATAATACAAAATATTAAAGGACAGAAGCAGTTGTACTTTTGTCTGGGCTTGAGCTTGGACTGTCATTGTAATCTTAGGGCATGCTGACATATGATGATGATATTGTTCGGTGGAGAAAAAAAAACTCTGAAGAGACCTACGCATGTTGCACGGTGAGGATCGTGATATTAAACACGTTAGCAGCATTACCATCTTTTTTTGCTAGGTAAAAGATTTATCAACAAGCTTAAGCGTGGGTGGGCCAGTGTAGACAGGTTGATGTTTGTCAGAAACTGAAAGAATACAAAAAAGACACAAATTGAATTGATTTACTTAATTAATTGTTTTAGTCCCACCGAAGCCTCTTTCATGTTAACTGGACAGTTGGGATTTTCTTTTCCCCATCTTCACATCACAAATGTTGATCCAGGCTGAACTCATCAGTTAGTTTAGCCCCAGCCTTTGTGCTGCACCATTAATATCTTTTAAACTGTGATCTGATTTGTAAATTTAGCAACAACCTCAATTCAAATTTACACCCACTTTAAAATAAACATGTGTCACACTTTTCCTGTTGTGTTGTTTGTGTGCTTCCCCCATTTTGAAATAGACTATGCACCCGAAATGTCTCACCCCACACCGTAGGACTTCAGCACTGACATTCCCATTAAAACAAAAGCCTCTAGTGACTTTTTTTTTCTCTTGACCGTTTTGCACTTTTGCATCTCACTGGTGTCTTTGTCACCGAGCCAAAGGAAGCCAGCAGTTACACTCAAACTCCACATGACCCCAATTCCCGGCTCTGCCTGTCTATGGGGCTCTAGTCTCTGTAACAAGAAGTCATTGTAGGAAGCTATTCCCACAGTGACTATTATTCAAGGCAAATCAGTCTGCTTTGTAATTAAAATACTGCTCTGACTGCATACAAGTCTCTTGTATGTGAATAGGTATCCAGGTAAGCCAAAGTTAGGCAGTAATCTTGTTGTGTGTTTTCACAGGGTAGTTCTTACAACCCTAAGTCTATATATTTATATTTATACAGAATTCTCAAAGAGTGTGAGAGAACTGAGCAGTGTCTTAAGGGTGTTTCATGGGCGCAGTGGACGACTATGTGCTGCCTGAAGGCCTAAAGGTCCACTTTCTACCTCATGCAAGGCGATGGTTTCCTGCCGACTACCTATTAATGGTCCTCCTAAATACTCTCAGTGGGACTAAGGAAACAGTCAAGCCTGTGTTGGAGACAGAGAAATGCTCCATACGCTGCGGCATTCTGTTTTTGTGAGTTTATGGGCTGAGGTAATGACAAAAACTCCACACAGTGCGTAACGTTATGGGTCTCTCTGGTCTCACTAACAACAGCAGTGTGCAACTGAACAGCCGTAGAAGGTTGCAGTGTGCTAATGAAAGAGAGACGCACTTTGATTTCATACAGTCAACAAATAAACCATTTAATCTGGGGACCAAGTTCTTGGACACAGAGAAGATGAAATTTTCATTTTATTCCCAGATTTGTTTTAAATATCGTGATTCATTTGATTTATCGGCAATCGTGTTCAGGTTTCTTGTGCTACAGTGCACAAAAGTCTGTTAGTTTTATTTTTGAACATCTACAGCCATTTACTGTTCTCTCCTTCCTCCTTCTCCTCTCAAGCTGTTCTCCTCTCATATTCATTTTTTGTCTTATGGTTTTGCTCTTAGGTTTCTCCCATCATGGGAGTTTTTTGTAAAAATATTCAAGAGCATGTTCTCGACCTGCTCCATATTAAAGTAATGAGAGATAACAGCTGATCATGAATTGACACTATGCAAATGAAATTAAATTGGACTGAACTGAATCGAGTTATAAAATAAGCAGTGTGCAGGCTCCCTGTTGGATATCAATAAATAAACTGCAGGCATTAGATTGCAATTTCTGATTATTTCCGGAGAAAACCGACTGACTGCATGATGAAATAAATCATTTAGAAATAAAATGCATGTGAGATACACTAGGATATACATATCCAGTATTTTACAAATTGAAAGTAAGAATGATAAAAATGACATTATTGTTGACATTATCCAGGTGACTGTGCTGCTGCGCTAGACACTAGTTGGAGTCTGAATGTGGCCTATGTTTCATTTCCCTGATGGTGTCTGCAAGACCCACTGTGATTGGCTGCCTGACACTTTTAACGACTTGTTAAACATCTGTCTTTGGTATGCCATCACTCCCTGCCATCTTTTTCTTGTGCAGGGAGGCGAATTAAGGCGGTAAAGTCATAAAACCTGGAGCAAGTCTGTGAGTGCAGCTGGATCAGGAGTTGCTATCAGTATGCCAGGCGGGGGGTGGGCCTTTTTTCTTTTCTTTTTTTTTCCCCCCATGAAGAACTTGTTTACTGGCCCAGATGCTCTTTTATCTCTGAGTGTGTAAACAATTAGTTTAGTGTTTGGATGCAACTGAACACGCTGTAATCTGATATCTGTCTTGTTAACTTGATTCACTGAAACTCCGTTGGACTCCATTCCATTGAGTGTTTATCTCTACACATGTTTTTCATGCAGCCCAAACTTTTTTCTCCTTGTTCTCAACTCCATAGCATGCTCTCTCCCCCCTCACTCTCTCTCTCCCAGTCTTTGTTATATCCACACACAGTCACAGAAGTTGTATGTATATAACTGTGTTCCAAAAGAGTCCCTAACTGCTTTATGAAACAGAGGGACTGGTTTCTTGTCTATCTATGAAATTCCTCTGGAGCATTCTGGCACTGGGAACAGGAACAGCTTTCCTGTCAGTCAGGATACACACTCACACAGTATTCCGGACTTAATGCCTCTGGGATCTCTGTGGGAAACTTTGAGAGGGAGTGTTTAAAGGTGGAGCAGAAGTCGAAAAAGTTTGTGGGGCAGGACACAAGCTCTGAGCAGAAGTGGATGTTTGTTGCTCCGATCCTCTCTCTTCTGCAGTGGGATATGGTTTGACAGTGGGTGGGATTTGACGCTGACACAATCCATGAGGACTTGGACTTAGCTGGAGAGTGTGTGCAACACTACTCTGAAGTGACACTGAAGAGCTGCAGCTCCATGAGACCTCTACCCGGCGTTCACCTGCTTCACTAGAGGACTTGCTGAGACGCTGCTGTGGGCTTCGGAGTGGGGACTGCCACCATGGCCGGGGTCAGTAGGAAGGGATCCGGGAGACCCTCGTATTACTACAGATTCCTGGGCAAGTCGCGGCTGCAGCGTCAGCGCAGCCGGTCTCGCAGTCGCACCAGGCCGGCTGCCAACAGGGGTAATAAACACTATTCCTACAACATCTGGCACGCAGCACTTTGACTTGATACAAATTCTGTCTAGTAGCATCGTTTCAACAGGCAGTAGCTGTTTGGAAAGTATTGATCTTTTTTTTTATGATTCATATTATTTTCAAGACTGATTTAAAACATAGAATATGTTTCTCTGGGCATGTGTACCATGAGGGCTTCACTCAGCTCTGGTTTATTTCAAGATTGAAAGAGAACTCCCACAGTGACACCACGCTGATGCCGAATGTGTTCCTGCTCGTGCTCGGGCGAAACACAGTGAGATGACAGCGTGGCTTCACTATTCACACAGTGATGCTACCATGGAATCCTGCCACCCACAGCTGACAGCTCGCAGCTCGGTGTCACTTTGCCTAGTTCCACCCTCTCTGGGTGGTTTGCCTTTCAACACTTTAGTTCTTTATAACCCAGAAAAGCGTGAAGCCAGTTAGTTCGTTTTTTGTGTGGGGGCAGGGTTGCCCCTGCATAACTACTTCTTCTTCTGTTAGTCTGTGTCCTCCAGCTCTCTCTCTCTCTCTCTCTCTCTCTCTATGTCCCTCTCTCTGTCTCCACTTTGCTCCTGTTCTGCCTCTCAGTGCTGCTGGAGGCAGTGTTTGAACTGCAAGGTTATAGTGATAAGTCTGCCCCCAAGGCTTAGCTCGAGTTACTTGAAAAGAACTATCTGTGAAATCTACTGCGTATTGACTCTTTTTCTGAGTCAACCGCTAAAATTTACCGACTGAGATCATAAGGAGACTGTCGCACATCTGTTGCTCTGTTGCTGTGGATATGATGCAAATTTTAAAAAGCTCAGGCAGGAGAACTTCAGACTCAGTTGCATTATTAGTATTATTATTCTTTTGCACAGTGCATAGGAGTTATACTTATGTAAGTGATAGCAAAAGCTAGGCATGCTTATGCCGGAGGGACAGACACTGAGTAGATCGGCCCGGCCTGCCTGTCTTCCCTCTGGTTCTCGAGCTGATGAAAGAGATGCTTTGAAGTCTCCCCTCTGTATCATTCAGTCCTCGAAAGGACATGGTGGTACACATGCATTTGTGCTTATGGACAAAGACACACATGCAAACTCCCTTTGCCTTGATCTTTGTGGGCTGAGTGCAAGCCTGCCGCACAAAACTTTTGAACACCACACATAAAGGTAGTGACAGAGGGAAGGTGAGGCCATTCCCAGGTGAAGCAGACTGTCACTCATTTCTCTGACTTTGATCTATGCTGAAAGAAAAGGCACTGTTGGTGCATTGGGTAAATGAAAACTACTGTGTGTCAATGAAGATTTTTTGTTTCCAAAAAAGTTAAATGTCAGTAAAATGTCAATTAAGAACAGGTTGCTATGATTTCCTAATCCAATTCAACCATAATACAATAAAACTGATGAACTTCTTCTACTGAATGGTAATAATTTGATGCCAACTGTACATACTTTGAAAAACTGGAATGTTAATTAACTGGAATGTTAATTAATTGCATCACCTCCTTTTTCAAAAGCCATCAGTACTGAACAATATTTTACCCAAAGGTCACGTTGTTATAAGGAAGCAGAGTGTGGCTTTGCATTGTTTTGCCAATCAAAAAGTAAAGTACTGTCCAGATGGCACCAAATGCCCCAAAATCATCTGGATCAAGTCATGTCAACGAGGGTGTCAGGCATGTGCAAGTTATCCATGATGTCACTAACATAACCCCATACGTCACAGGAACTTTCCTCACAGATGTTATTATATTATTGGGGCAGCTAGATGGGCTTTAGCAATACTTGGCCCCTAGACAAAGTAAATATGAGCCACAGTATTATTCTCGTCGTTCATATATTCACATTTATGTCAAATGCGGTATTGTCATGTCATACTGTCATACCATGACGAATTACTATCCAACCATGCAGTTGCCCAGCTGCAAGAGATTTATCGCATCTATCTCCTCTCGTCAGTATCTTTATCATTGGCAGACAGCTGTTTTTAGACCAAATAAAGCTTTAACACCCTTTGTTTGCATGTCTGGGTTGGTGCCAGACATGTAAGGAAGTTAGTGGATATCGTGTGAGCATTGTGTAACAGGTGGACAGGTACACCTTGCCAATGTTGTTGACAGATTATTTCCTTAGTGGACAGAATGATACATTTTAGAAGTGATCAAAAACTCAGCAAGCAACTGTCGGTCACGGTAGCCTGAAGAAGCAATAACTCCATCTGGTTTGTGCTCCGAGCGATCTGAGATCCTCGCCCTAACCCTGAGGCACAGAGACATAAAATGTTGTCACTGTGCTGTTGTGCAAAGTAAAAACACATTAAAATCACAAGGCATTCAAAGTCTTTGGTTTTTTACAAGGGTGTTGTCTTAACTTCAAGGTTAAAACATCATGATTCTGAGATTTTCCTTATAGTTTTTTTACGAAGCAAAGCTCTTTGCACCAGGAATCTTTATGAATACGACCCGTGATGTTTTGTCTGCTTGTTCCAGTGTAGCGTCAGGAATGATGGGGTTCAGCCATGTCCAGGTCAGACTGTTGGCTCAGTGCAATACTCTCAATTGAAGCTTTTCAATCTTGATGAACAAGATCTTACATTTGTCTGTTGGAAGCAGATTTTTTAATAGGTCCTTAAGCAATAGAAACTGAGTTTTGCCAATGAATAAGAAGTTGGTTAACTAACCATAATATTTGACTATAAGTGTCCAGATTTAGAGTCTAAATAATTTTGAGGGTTTTGGTTTCATGCTCAGGAAGTTGGCATTTTCATTGGGCAAACGACACTGGTTTACAGTTAAGAGCATGAGATGCTATCCTATTTTCACCCGTGTATGTTACACCATGAAGTCGGTTACATAAACCAAATTCCTCATTCATTCGAGATGTGCTGGAATTGAGTAACTGCGGAAACAGCCTTGTTATTGATTTAGATGGATTTAAACACAATGGATGTTGGAACTTGAGACTTCAAGGCCTCAACATTAATTTCTTTGGGGTGTGAGTACTATCGAAGTATGTCATTCACTCATCAGTTTTGACCTGATTTATTTGCTTTGACGGTTCCTCCCAGAGAATGTTCCACTCACGCAATGTCACACCTTTTTTGTTTATCATACTGTCCACTGCACAATGTGTGTTTTGTTTTGGTCTAGTTTTTTTTTAGGTGCGTTTTGTGCTGAGAGAAAAAAACTTTTCTCCAATATGCGGTATTTGGTTTGCTCGGAGCTAAATGATGTGATATTGCTGAAATATTTCTCATCGGAGAGGCCCGGCAGCCAAACACAAGAAACACACCAGCGATATGAACTGATTTGCACATTTATCTTGAGGTTCCTGTGGCCCCACTTGTCACTGGGACAGATCAGGTGGCAACTGCATGAGCTCATGTGTTATTGTTTTGTCAATGTGTGTGTGTTTGTGTGTGTGTGTGCGCGTGTGTGTGTGTGTGTGTCATCATCCATGAATGGAAAAATTATAACCAGCTCAGTTCACTCTCACATGACTCCGGATCTGTTTCCTCTTCTTTTGCGGGGTTGTGACATTCACATACAGAATTACCGCTTATCTCATAGATAGGAGAGCAGAGAGTCGGGCAAAGACAGAAGCAGTATTGTTTTATCTGAGCTGCCGTGCGAGCGTGTTTGAAAAGCAGTGGCACTGAAATGGTTTGTGATTAGAACATTGGATTTTTTTTGAGAATCCATCTCATGTCTTTGTTTTGTAAATTGTAAGGCAATTTTCTTATTCGAAAAGTGATGTAGGATAAAAAGGGGTTTTTTCATTTGTTTTCTTTTCAATCAAAGGTGCTCTCATTAATTGCTCCTCTGGCAGACTGTGAACATGATTAAAGAGTCATGTGTCATTTTCAATTGCGGCAGATAGGCTGCCCTCTGTGTGTCAGAACGTAAAGGCAGAGTTTTCTGCCTTGATCCTGGCAGTGTGTCACCTAAACAACAGCCTTAAAAGGAATTGTGCATTTTTCCCTTCTTGGAATTTGTATTTTTTTCTTCTTCCTCTTTTTTTTACCACCAAAATGGGGACCTAAATGTCCTCTTTGTATTAACTTAATCAAAAAGTTAGGAATAATTTCTCTAAGGAGAACATATTTACATTTCCACATCTGTTAACCTACCTTCTATACCATCAATAGCGCCAGCAGCCGCAGTAAACAAGCATTTATTACAGGCCCACATCAACGGTCGATACCTAAAAACAGAGAAACAAAACAGAGGAGCTTCATAAAGAGTGGAAGAAGCATATGCTGAGGAAGTTTGGAGATGGAGAGGACTGTTGTATAACTGTGCCAATTATACAAAAACAGAGATATCGAGAGGAATGTTCAGTGACACTTCTGGTGCGAGCACCGACTCCACACACCACAGCACGCAGTCACAGAGGCATTGCAACAACGGCGTGCAAGCATGAAAAATCACACAACAGTAAGAAAAAGAAGAGTTGCTGGCAGCTCTGGAAGAAAGTCTTTGAAGTATTCAATAACGTCTCAATAATGCATTGCGTGTGACATCTATTGCTGTAATCATATTCTCATTGCGTCGTTACGGAGAAGCGCTTCTGATCAGCGCTACTGTGACACGCTTGGCTTTTGTCATGCTCTTTGTGATGTGGCCGGCTTATCGTAAGTGTGTGTGCTGATGGGAAGTGGATGTCAGGCTGGGAGAGGAAGCGCAGCCCAAGCGGAGGAGATGATCACAATGACTGTGTTTCGTCACATTTACAGCTGAAAACACGGGAAGTCTGTGAAGATGTTAATGTTTATGACTCTGTCCCAAAGCTTTAATCTGCTTTGAATATTAATGAGATGGAGACAAAACAGGAGATTTAAAGAGTCACATGATGCCGATTTCAGACTTTAACTTCACTGGCAAAGAAATCGCTTTCCCCTGTTTCCTGTAAAACAGATTAGTCCTTTGATGTGTTTTCACAGTTTGCGCCTGAGCATCCTTTTGGAGATTAAGGTTGTGTTTCAGGGTAACAAAGACCTCGCTAATCAGGGCAGGCAACCCGATTCTTTGATCAGTGCGGTCAATCCAGAAGGCAGGAGAGTATGAGATCAACATGGAAAAACAAAAGGCCCCACTGCTTCATTATTCCTTGAGAAGTGAAAAAAAAGTGTATTTACAGGTAGGATCCTAAAATGGGAGGCAGAAAAATGAGACTAAAGGCGGGAACAGGGAGGCCAGAACTCCTGCATCATTTAGATGTTTTACCCAAGATTACTTTCTGATCGTGCTTCTAGTTTTTGGTATGTCTTTGTTCTCGCCTCCCCTCTCTCCCCTCTCTCATGCTAAATCATAGAGATGGGCCAGATGACGCCTCTGAGAAGCCCCAAAACATCCATTAACAGGGACAGGTGCAGGCTAATCTGCCATAATCCATAGAAATCTTCACAGATTTACCAACCACAGCCGGCGATCTGTGTTGGAGAAAAGCTCAAGAAATTGTAGAACTGTAGATTGCACAAGACAAAATGCTGATGTCATCCATGAAGGGTCAGATATTTAATTTAGCCACCACAGAAAAACACACTGACGGAAATTTTTGAGCCTTAAATATACAAATCTACTGTATTTATACAGTAAATCTGTTCTGTTCTGTTCATCTGTTCATACTCCTCCTCCACCGCTTGCCACTGCATATAGTCCATCTGATGTTGTGTTCTGAATTCTAGCAACTGGATGATATATAAAAAAGAATAGTTAAAAAAAAGAAAAAAAAAAAGACGAAAAGAAATTTATCGTGAGGAGATATACCGAAGTACTTAAATAAGAATACTTATTTCCCATCAAAGTGTACTTCTCATATCTTGTTTAGTAAGATTATGAAGTGGCGCTTCTGTATTTCGTCCAGTGAAACTCATCAAATCTCCTTGATCTCTGTCAGAGGAATGTTACAGCTTTGTCACCCTCTGCACAAACTTCCTTCATGTGCCCCCCCCCCCCCCCACCCCCCACCCTCTGTTCATCCTCCTCCACCGCTTCCCATAACACACTACAGACAAAGGCAAGCATGTGCCAAATTAAACATGAGTCAGAGCTCCTTCAACATGGTCAATCATGGCTTGCTTTATTTTCGTGTTGTTTGTGGAAAGAGTTAAGACTGCTGTGAATTTCCCCATTACCTGGATTTCGCAGTATTCCCTATTTTCTCTAGTGTTTTGAGGCATTCATACTGTTGTAGAAAGTGAACTGACTTTTTGTTGCAGGTTGTAATGATTGCCCTTCACTCCCTCGTGTCGGTGGAGTCGCTCTGAGCCGACAAAATAGCACCTCTTTATCACACCATCATCTTTACTGAGTAAATACTGAAACTCAAGGGTCAAAAGTCCAGCACCATTGTCACAGATTAGCGTTGAGACAATGTAGTCTCTACGTACACATGAGAGTACTCTCCCTGCTTCCCTTTTCCTCATTCTCTATCTCACACACACGCCATACATTCAAACATGTGTGGGCACAGTAAACGTACTGTATTTGCATGGATGGGCCTCCGCTGTGACCTGTTACATGGATCACGTTCCAGCTGGTAGTCTGACAGACCACTCATGAGACTTCACTTTCAACAGTATCAATAAATAACAAATCTTTCATGCTTTTTGGTCACAGAAGATTTTGCTTCTGCATTCAGATGTGATCCTAACAGCTACACCTAAAACCTAGGTACATTGATATTAGTAAGATAACAGCTGGCTAACAGCAGCGCCAAAATGTAAGCATTTGGAAGGTAATGTTCGTAAATATGTTCTACCATTTGCTGTTAGCTAGTGCTACACAAATGCCCATAAAATCATGTTTCTGCACTCCTGCATTCAATTCTGGACATAGCTTTAAAAAAAATCAGCCAGTCTAGATGGGTTCTAATTGTCTTTTACCTGAGGGGGGAAAAGAGAAAAAAAGCATTTGTGAAGGAGGGAGAGTGAGAGGTGGGGTGGGCCAAGAGAAGATAAGATTCTGCTCCAGGTAGAGTGAACACAGTAAACACAGCTTGACAGCCTGTGATTCTTCTCTGCACACTGCACTGGCCCACAGAGAATGTGTGTTTGTACGTGTTTGAATTCTTCTGTTTTTTCCCCTGCTGTCATAAAAAAATAATCCAGCGTTCTCTTTGGAGGCTATCTTGCAGGCCTGAGGGTATGCGTTTTTGACATGCCAGCATGCAGTACATTGGATAGTTCAAATTGTCCGTATTTTCAGTATAGGTTTTGGATTTCACAATGATACTGCAGAACATTTTATTTCTCACTTCCTTTGAGATTTCTATATTTATTCAATATTCATTTTGACGTCATTTTTTAACAACTGAGACTTCCACATACGGCAACCTTGAACATCAGCTGCTTAGCGAACCTGAAATCATGGTCCTGAATATTAGACTCAATCAAATTCTTACTTAATTCAGACAACAAGGAAATGAGGAACAAGACAGACACATGACTACTAACAAGGACAACAAAGAGCACACTGAAAGCATCTAAAACACAGCAAACTGGAACATAAGCGAGATTAAATAAGGACAATGTGTAGATCCTGAATGTCAGAAGCATGCGTAGGCGGATTAAATACCAACTGCAGCTACACTTCGCTCACAACAACCTTTGATATCTATGAGGAGATGGTTACACTAAGAAGCTCTGTGATGAAAAAGAAAATTCTCAAAGCACGCTACTCCAGGCAAAACAGCTCTGTTTGTTTGGAAAGTCAGATGCTATTATAATTACATCGGCGCAGAACTTTGGTGCAACCACACAAAAATTAAGTTGTTATTCCCCCTCGAGTAATTACCCAGATCCTATCAGATGCCTGTCACATTACCACCTGCCTGCTTGCCATCAACCTTTCCTCTCCAATCCTCATTTGGAATCATTTTGCAAGCTTGAATATCCTGCGCCAGACAGCACTGAGTGGAGAGGAAGGTTAACTGGCACTGGGCTCTGGATGGAGCACGCCTGGTTGGGAAACAGGAAATGTGGAGTTTGACCTATATCACTGAATGTTAATGGAAGAAAGGAAATGTGGACAGACGGGTACGGGGGGTACAGGGGTGTGGGGGGGGGGGGGTGGCCCTCTGTCCTGCAGGTCTTTTAATATCAAGTAAGAAGTCTGGAAAGGTTGATTTGAATCATTTCTGATCGACTGAAATCACGAACGTAGCAGTCTTCCCCCTGCGCTTTTTTAAAAATCTTTGTTTAGATTCAGAGCTGTCCAGGATCTGATCTGAAATGAAGAACGAAACCTCAGAGATGGGGACTCGAGTCATGGTGACTTGGACTCGAGTCGCTGTTTTGATGACATGACACTCATGATTTGAGTGTTGTTGATTTTGTGTTTTCAGTTTTAATAAAAATATGAAGTTAATATCAATATTACCCAGTATGAGCGCAGGCTGAGAATGGCGTTGTCATGATTGGATCGCTACCCTGTCAATCAGTCATGCCCTCTCTGCCTACCTTACGTGTTTATCGGAGAAACACGTACTCTGACAGTTACTAATATCTTGTCTTTTCACTTTATTCAGATCGAATGTGCAGGTGAAATAAGGTGACTTCCATTGGACTTGACTTGACCTATTACGGGACTTTGACTTGACTTGACTTAACCTATGACTTGACTTGACTTGACTTGCTCAAGGAAAAAATGACTGGGGACTTGAGGGTAAGACTTGTAGATTTACTGGAGACTTTCTCATGTGTGACTTGTTTCCCATGTCTGCAAAACCTCTGGATCTGGGTGAGAGATTCTCCCTGCTAGATTCCAAAGAAGCCTGAAATGCACGAGCAGAACTGATCATTGGAATGTAAAGACAAACCTTTGTAGAGTGCAGACAATCCTAAATAAATCACATTCATGTTTTTACAAGACAAGATGACTTCACCCAATTAAATCCACAGTCAGCCACTCTGCCAAGCATAATTCTGGTAAACTTTGAAAGAATGTCTTCCCATGAGTCTAATTCTTGACTGGTGATTGACTATTATAACACTATAATAGGTTACCATCAAAAGCAAGAACAAGAACTTTTCTGAATGGGCATTGAGTCTATAATACTCTATGGTCATTTTGTGGATGTCATCAATAGTGCTCTTGCTCAGTGCTGGACCGATTCCAAAGATTCTTGTACCTCAGTCATTTATACGGTATAGAGACAATGAAACCAACTGCTTGGTAGGATTTGGACTAAGAAATGCCGGAATTGTGCTTTTTTAATGAAGAGAAACTGCAGTAAATAGATGACCTATTTCGATTGTCCATGCTAATCAACAAATGCAAATTCAGAGTGAGCTTTAACTGACATGTCTAATCCCTACACCTTCCATCGGCCAACCATGGCCAGTCCTGACACAAACGGTTCGTGGCTGTGCCCACATGCCCAAACGTGCCAGAGATTGAGACACAAAGCCAAGTGATATCTTGCAGATGATCACACTTGGGGCGCACATGTCTGTGCACACACAACCAGTTATCTGTACTTTGGCTCGGCACTCCTTGATACTGCAGCATTTGATGTATTGGAGGAGAAAGTGAATAGGAAGGTCGTAAAAGATTGTTATGTGAACAGTCTGATATGATTTGAGATGGTTCACCTTTTCACACACTAGCCATTGTTTGTTTGATACTGTTGCTCTACATTTAACCATGCAAATACATCCTTGCATGCAGGACATCTTTCAAAGTAGAGTGCAGGGCCTCACATAGTGAAACAGCCCAATCACATGTTTACAATCTGAAATCAGCCAACATGTGGGGTGTAATCTGTGCCCTTTGATTTACTTCAGAGCTCGGCTTACAGCTTGTGCTTTTGATTTAAATTTCATGGAGGATCTCCTGACATGCCATGTGATGATCTGTTTACCATTTCCTGTGTCTGATCCCAGCCACAGGAGCAAGTTATTGTAAGAAAAAAATCTCTGTTGCATAAATCACATGCAGATGGTGAAAACATGTGGCAGAATACACTGAGATTTCACTCACTTCACAAGAAAAAAAAACAAAAAACGTGTGGATGTGTGTTACTGTGAAGTCTGTTTAGCTAGATGAAAGTGGGATTTTTCCATACAACAAACTTTAGGGGTAAATGTATTGGCAAGAGAGGCAAAAATGTACACTTTGATTCACTAAATTGTCACGATTACCCCACCTCAGCCTATTTGCTCGGCGCTCAAAAAATTTAAGAAAGTTGTTGCCATGGTAGCAGATATTTCAAAACCGGCATATGTGCTTGTTACAATGAGAGAGTGCAGCAATGATTGTAATTGATCTATCAGTGGCCCACTTTGTCACAGAAGTCCTTCCCCTGATGTTCAAAGCTTCACATCTATCATCAAGTCACCTATTTCTGCATATGCACAAATACTTTCACCAAATAAAACCCAAATGAAGACAAAGTAACTGTAGCCACTTGGTCATAAGTCATAAGGCTGGTCAGTCTGATGGTCATCTCAAGGGTCTGAGTAGTTTGTTGTTCAGCACATTATATCTGGTAGTTGAGCCTCTATGGTTGGTTTTGATTTTGATCTTTTAGAAGAGTAGCTTTGTGCTCTCCTCCCAGTGATATAGATATAGAAGTCGAGAATCGTATTATTTGAACAGCAAGTGGCCGGTCATCTGTTGTACCTAATGTAAAGATGATGATGTTGATCTCACAAAGTAGCTACTCTTGATAACAGTGACCTGATCTGAGAAAAATGGGGGCATTTTTTGCTTCCATTGCTAAAGAAGAAGCAAAAAATGAAACATCATTCCACACATCAAAAGTCTATACTAGTAGGAGACATGAAAATCTTTCTTCTTGGCAGTGAGGGAACTTCAGAGTGATTGTTGCTCAATGAAGCAATAGTTATTTGAAAAGTGGCAGGTTTCTCGCATCTGCTTCATATAAGGAGCAGCAGTACTGAGCTGCAGAGCACTAGTTTGAAGACTGCACTAGTTTAATGTCATCACATTGTGCATTAACAAAGCACAGGATCGGGGCTGCAGATGGTTTAGCTTTTCCCTCATAGAGATTAGATTTTTCCACCAAAGGATGTCTGCTCTCTGTCACAGCAGGTTGGGTTTGTCTGCTGTTTGTTGTTGTGGACCATGTTGATGTTGATGTTTAGCTGAGAATGAAAATGTTTAGCTCAGTTTATTGTGGAAGCCTGGGTGCAGCGCAGCAGGGAGTGCTGTTCTTCCTTTGATTCTTCAATTACAGTCCACACTAATTCAGTCAACAGGCCTGTTAAACAGCAGACAGCTAATTTAGCACAGCTCAGTTTGACAAGCTAATGCACAGGATATAGCGCTGACAAACACAACATCTCCCATTTGTGTGGTGTGGTGTGTTTGTGTGCAGCTTATTAAGGATGTTCTAAATGCAAATATTATATTAGTCTCCACATTTGGACCATCCGGTTTAAGTAATACAATTATACACTTATTGGTCAGTCCAATAGGATACATCATTTCTCATTCAACACTGAAGAATGATGCCAATTACACTCTCTTCCTAAATTACTTATTTTGATTTTCATTATACAGTAGTCCAGTGATTTTATTTACCAGAACTAGTAAATATTGACCACTTCTTATCAAAGTAGCAAACATTCCTGGTGCATATGTGTGTGCATGTGAAGATTGAGTTTGTCTCTTAATGCATTTTCATCGTTATTGGAGTCACACTGTGATGGACTCTCTCATATTATTACTGTCCTGAGCTATAGACGGTCATAGGAGATATTGAAATAATCCAGCAAGGCCTCAGTGATGTTATGGGAACATCCTTTTCAGCGAAGAGCACGATATTGCCAAGCTTGGGTCTGACAACATTTTCTCGACCTTGGCTTGTTTTGCTCTGCTTCTCAGAATAATTAAGATGCAATTGTTTGATGTTTAGTGACCATAGATGACTTCTAAGTAATATCAGGTTATAGAACTTCACCAAGTGATGAATATCGGGAATCTGTGCAGACTTGAATGCTCTAGATAACTCACATTCCACTTGGACATGTCCAGATTTGCTGCTTGTTCAGCTTTGGCTCAGTCCTTGACTCCAAAACACTCTCAGGTTGCTTTCACAAACAAGGTTATAGTGGTGTACTGTTTAAATCACAAAAATGAGTCATCCTGATATTTGGAAGGAGATCTCCTAATCCATCATATTGCGTCCATGTATATTTACCATAAAATCTTTGTTTTGTATTTACTGTTCTGTAAAATCGCTGAATAGATAAAAAGGAAATGTTGAAGAAAGCAATTAAATCTAAATATGTTATGAGAATGAATTAGGTGAATAGGGATTGGCCTTGAGAACAGTCTAAAGAGCTGTTTTCCTTTTAACCTTTTTAGAAAAACCTATTACAGTTTAATGCAAAAAGTCTCTGAAGAAAAAGTTTCTATTCAGTTGTCTCACCAAACTTCTCGCACAGAAGCAAATACTGTACTCCCAAAATGTCAAGTTATT
>CAESWR010000110.1:163298-196958 GCA_903171835.1 Mullus surmuletus | reverse complement strand
GCCTAATCTTCAAACAGTCAATTCAGAAATGCTTGATTGTTTGGAAGGTAAAGTTCCTCTTCTTCCGCGCATGTTTAAAGAGCAGACAAACAAAACAATCCCGGACATTTGTGTCCCTTGTCCTGGTGATTGCATCTAACCATCTCGTTTCTCAGCTGTGATTTGGATCCACATCCAATCTCCCCCAGACATGATCCCCCCCCCCGCCGCCGCCGCCACCACCACCACCACCGCCACCACCGCCAGCCAAGCGTCATCCTCAAATGAGAGTCGGTGGGGGGGTCTAATTGGGCAGGTATATCCCTTGTTTTCGTCTGCTCGTACAAGAGGAAAACAAGCGAGGTCGATGTGGAGGGAGGCAACACCCTGCTGATTGCCCAGGCACAGATTTTATCAGCCCCTATTTGGGAAGCTGGGAATTGCCAAGCCAGGGCAATAGAGTTAACTTGTTGCTCCCATTTTCATGAAGAAAAAAAGAAAAGTAAAATAGCTCAGCAGCAAAATTAAGCTGTCCTCTTAGTGTTGATATAATGGGCTTGGGCAGGCTGAGAATTTAATCAAACAAGCATGCCTGTTATCTCTCGCTCTCTCTCACTTGCTCTCTTTGCACTGTAAACAAGGTGACATCGTAAATATAGGAGAGAAAAAAACATTCACCATCCAATCAAATTCCCCTCGGGGAACAGCGAGGCAGCCCCTCCCCTCCGAGGATTCACGTTAAATCAGATTATTCCGGCCCTTCTTTCCCCTAATTAGCTGTCAGTTGTAAAAATGTAGAATAATTAAGAGCTCATTGATATGCATGCCAACGTGTGACACAGGCTGCGTTGGCTTTTATTACCTAATTGCATGTGTTTTTGTTGTTGTTTTTTTGTTGTTGTTTGGTGTAGAAATAAGGTGTGCAAAATGATACGTCCTTTTAAGGGCTATTCATTACAACACTGCCATAATGACCGACCACGTGACACACACACGTGCCGCAATGATTAAGAGAGCTAATAAAAGGAGTAATGTCACCATCATTACTCGTTGCCTGGATGTTCACAGAAATTACTGAGTTAAAAATAAAGAAAGATTCCCTTAAAATTGGTGCAACCACAAATTCCATTTAACATTTTTTTTGATGCCACATTTGCCAGACACATTTTCTCCACTCATCAAAACATCAAATTGAAAGATGTGAGCCTACTCTGAGCTGTGGTTCTGCTCTGAGGTTTCTTTCATTAAAGGGAGTTTTTACTTGCCCCTGTCGCTGATTGCTTGCTCTTGGGGGATTTGTTTGGTTTCTGGGAATGTATAGATATTGAAGAGTGTGGTCTGCTCTATGTTAAAGTGCGAAGAGGAACCTCTCTTTTATGAGTATGTGCTTCATAAGTACAATCAAATTGGAGTTGGATGAATCAATCCTGGTTTCCCCTGTAGTGGAATTAACATACAGAATTACTCTGCAAAATCATTATTGTGTTGCTTCACATCACGCAAAGCTTGAAAATAAAACAAGTCACATTTATTAAGGATAAATAATTTGCATTATTAGATACATACATTCTTTTCTACTTAAAACAGACTTGCATGTTGTTCTCCTCAGAATTATGATCATTACAGTATTGTTCTATTATACCGGCGCTCTGCAGATGATGGATAGTAGTTACATTTTAAAGCAAATATTGTCCAATAATAAAAATGAGTGCTGTTATTTGGAAACACCTGCAAAGATTAAAAGACCAAAATTAACTGAAGAACGTCAGACTTTGCCATCATATTTGACCATCACATGTTCACTCTTTTTCTTTCCAAAAATCCACCTCATGTGGCGACCTTGTCACTTACGTGCTACACTTTTACTCTTACTTTCCCTTGTATTTCGTTTCATTATATTACTTTTTTTCTACCAACTCTACCTCCACTTTCTCCATTTGTCCAGTTCCAGTTTTTTCTGGAAGGGACTCATATCTATTTCTGTCCCTTCTCCTTCAGCACCATCTCTCATTCCCTCTCTGTCTCTTAATTTCCCCCTGAAAATCTTTTTGCTAACTCCAGTCATCTAATGCAGCAGGTGCTGAAGGCAAATAAACGCTAACGTTTTGCCTCACCTCCCATGTGGCTCTGTGCTAATACAGGCATCAGTCATCCTTACCCACTGATTCTAAGTGGGTGGGAAAAAAGCTATGCTTACGTGCTGACTTTTAACCTCTCTGATGGCTGTGAGGGGCTTTGAAAGGCTGACTGAATTTGAGGGCAATGTTTGTGCACATGAGAGGGTGACAGTGCGAACAAGGGACAGAAAATATAAGGAGAAATTGTAGCTTTTCCTTTAATAGTTTTGTCCTCCCCAGATTCCCTCCTGCAGCTACTCTTCAGACTCCATCCATCAGAGAGGAGTGAGCGAGTGGCCTCTAATCAATCCTCCTCGCCTAAGGCGAGATTTCTCTTCCGTCACTTATTCCTGGGGATGGGAAAAGGGGGGAAAGCATTTTAATTTGTTAGCTGAGAATATGCCAAAAGCAGCAGGCATACATTTCCCCTCCCAGGGCTGCAAGATAGAGCCGTGGAATCACTCCGAATTCAGTTTGGATAGTGAATGATGAGATACGAATATGGGGGAAAAAACAAAAAGCCAGTGCTAGTGTTTGCACGTGTCTTATCAGTTTTTCTACCGCATAGCTATTTTTGACACCACTAACTAAAAATCATCGGCAGCTCTTTCAGGCCTTTTGTCATATTTCCGAAGGAGCTGATTTCAGGCTGATGCGAAATGGAGTGGAAAGAAACAATCTTCCTGCTGAGGCTGACTCACGCGTGGTCTCAGACGGCGGCCATCCTTGTCCCGACTCCCACACACTCACGTACACATGTGGAGTGTGTGATTTCTTCATGCACATTAATACTAATGATGGACTAAAAGAGCGACAGTGGCTAGTGCCCCGAGCAAAAGGCTCATAGCAGCAGTGATTCATTAATTTAACTGAATGTCCTTGAGCAGTTTGTGTGACAGCAGGTAGCAACAGACAGTCGACCATTTGCTGCCCACTTAGGCTCAAACAACTTAACATTGAGGGTGACTAACCAGCCTTCATGCAGATGACAACTATTAAGTGTGATGTTTTTGAATTATTTTGTTCAAGTCAAAAGCATGACCCCGTCACAAAACTTAATAAAGCAGAATAATAGAGCTGCTTTCACAAGCTTAGCAGTGCTCCTCCTCACCACGGAGCACACACATTGCATTATGGGTAAACTCAACTATATATAAAAAATGTATATATTTCTTTTTTTGTTTTGTTTATCCAACATTTTCCTCAAACTATCTCACCACCAATCTGAAGGTTGTCCATATTTGCCAGGAATGATTAGCTGCACGATTCCCTTAGAGCATTTTACTGTTGTAGAGTTTTTTTTCCAAGCTTCAGAATTTCGCCTATTGTATAAGATGAAAGAAAGCACAGATAAAACAAAATTTGGGAAGAGGGGGGAAATAGAGGTTGAATGAATGAATTAATGAATGAATAAGGGGAGAGCTACTGGCTAAGCTAAGGTTAAGCTCCTCTACTAGCTTACAAGGTTTCACTGCATTTTTCTTCTCCATACATTTCCAAGATGAAAAAAGAAAATGTTTTATAGTACAAATGCAGGGGAAAGGCCTCAACACACTGCATTATTAGTAAACACAACCAAAATAAATTAGTGTTTGTCGTGGCTAGCAGTCCGACAGTGAAGACGTGGAACGTGGAAGCAAAAGCTCTGATAGAAAGTGGGTAAGTGCCCACATGAACAGTGAAGTGTTCAAACTATTTATCGGGGAGGAGAGGAATGCGTGTGTGTTTGACAAAGTGCGTAGTGAAAGCGAACTCACTACACATATATATATATATATATGCACCCAATTAATTGTGCATATAAATATATATATATACATATGTATATTTATATGCGCAATTAATTGGGTGCATGTTCATTCTCATGACTCGTTGACTCGAGACATTGACGGCCTGACACAAACTCTGGTGTGCTGACGAGGCAGAAATCTCAGCGTGACATAAAGTTGAAGACAGTTGCCGTTTCTACTGCTTTTAGTGCTTCCTAATGACAGACGTTGTTCATCAAGATGTGAAGCGACTCTGTGATCCGTTGGCAGCTTGTCAGGAAGTCCCCCTCTAATTATCGCTGTTCCATTGTTGCCCGGGGCAACCTATTCACAGAGTAGGTGGTAATTACACAGGTGTGTAAATGGCCTGACTGGGACAAGGGGGGGTTGTATATAACTGCATGCTGTTTGTCACCTTGTCAGAAGTAAACGGCATAAACTGTGTACATGGCTCTCAGATTAGAGTGATAGGTCACCCATAAATGAAAATGCACTCATTATCCATTAAACATGATACAGTTGGAGGGGTGAGTGTTGTGGTAGCTGGTATAAAACTATTGCAGTCAAATAAAGTGTAATAGAATCAAATGGTAACAACATGAGGTCAGCCAATGCCCTTTTTTTTCTCAATTCCTCAATATGGGACTTGTGTTGTTTGTTCCTATGTACCGTTTTGCTTATTCAGTTCTTTGTGTTGCCCTGAGCAGTTTCTCCCACTCCCATTTTTTTATTTGTCTCCTTACATGTGCGACATGAAAAAACTGGGAAAAGTTCATTTTTCAAAAACAAAAAAACAAAACCCAAAACTCTACTCTACAACATCTAATCATTTCTACACCACATCAAATTTTTATATGCCCCCCTCCTTCTCTCTCTTAAATGCCAGCCAACAGTTGCTATGGAGACAGCGAGTTGCTTGGGGATTGTGATTGCAGTTGTTAGGAGAAGTAAACACACGGATTCAGACAAAGAGAAGAATGACAAAAGGGGTGTATCCTATGAATAAGCATCTGAAAAAGATAACAAAACACATGTTTGGATGAACAACACAACCTGTCACAAAACTGATGTGATTAGTGTGGTAGGAAACAATCTATAATTTTCGTATAAATATTACCAAGCAGCTTATTTCCTCTGTGCTCTTTCCTGTGTGGATGTGTCGATTATGTCCCACCATTTTGAATTCAGGAAATGAGTTTGACCTTGTCCTGACTTTTCTCACTGTGAGCATCATTCTGACTCTAAACTGAAGTTCTACACTCATTTATCAACCATGAACTATTCATAGCATCCATCCCCACTAGTAATAATGCGTTAATATCTTGGCCTTTGTCAAGTTGTGCATTAATGGCCAACGCCTTTGGAGACTTCGGGCATTTTACTGACTGTGTTTCTCCCCCATTAGGGCTTTCTCAGTCGGAGGCTGAAGGGCTCCATCAAACGTACCAAGAGTCAACCCAAACTCGACCGCAACTCCAGCTTCAGACACATCCTCCCCGGCTTCAGGAGCGTGGACAATGACAGGTAGATGTCTCTTGGTCTGCTGGGTTTGTTCTGCTGATTTATTTTCATATTCAGGTCGCTGTTGTCATTGCCGTTTCCTCTAATGGAATGGGCCATGGTTCCAAGTCTGCATATTCAAGTTATGTGAAACTATAATTCAGTTTTGATCAATACATCTTTATGATATTAATCATGATATCTACACTAAAAATATCCCTTACATACACATTTTTATTCAGTTTATGTAGCCCTGCTTACAACTAAATTCACTCATTTCAAAGTGACAAGTTTGCCCTTCTGTCCTCATGCCAGTGTTATAATAGACATCACAATTGCACTGGAAAAGAGTACAGTAGGAAGCATTATAGCATTACTGCAGTTTCCTCTTTCATCTCGGCATTTCCTCTTTTGGAAAGTCTCTCAGGTTTTTATGTCACCGGTGTTGAGTCTTGTTTGAATCATGGAATGAAAACGTTGTCACAGCCGATTTTTTGTCACCTTTCTGCTCACATGACGGAACCAAAACGTGCTTAAGTGGATCCAAAAGGATGTTGTGGATGAACAATGTTTGAGATGTTTTAGATGCTGCTTGAAGCGTTGCTTGGCACGACGATGACACAGCTTCTTTGAGTGTGACACAAAACAGATGGGCAGACGGGAATTTATTCTGTTGACTAAGATGAAAACCTGCGCCAGCAAAGGGAATCAAGAAAGTTGATGCTCAGTTGTTTCCAAATCTATAAACAGCAGTTCTGTGGTTTTCCTCCATAGAGTGTGCTGGTATCTCACTTCAACCTGAGATAATTGCCAATTTTTGACAACTTCTTCCAATTTTCTCTTGGCAAACATTTGCTCTTGTCTAATGACCTCAATTAGGGTTCCAGACTAGGCTATGTTGACCTACAGTTGCACCGCCTGCACACCCTGGATTTTTAATAGTTGCACTTTTATTGCCAGCACAGGTAACACCTATCTTTCTCCGCTTCCATCTTTGCTGCACTTGGAACAAAGCCAGGGATGTCCTTCTGTGTGCAATAATTAACAGAGGTGCTGCGTTGAAAGAGACGTTCTTGAGGTGTAGGGTTTCAAAACTTGGAGCCGAGTGGCTGCTCTTCTCCGTACTTTTAATGAGGCATTAACATCACTGTCAGGCGATCACTGGGGAACTCTTGCAATTGTTCAGCGAGGAACAGAGTGAACCCCCGCTGCAGTCGGACAAAATGAGCTCATACCTCCCTCCTCTTTGTACCGCTGTCTTTTCTCATTCTCTTACCCTCTTCCATTCTTTTTTTTTTTTACAGTGCCACTCCGTCCAGCCTCGCTCCCCTTTGTCCATTTCAAACTCATCACTCGCCAATTTCATCCTCACGGCTCACCACCTTCTCCTTTTCTCTATTTTTTTCAAACAGCGGTGAGGTTCTTATAAACCATGGACGTTTATGTGCTTCCCAGCGATAAAGCGCTCGACGAAGAAGGCAAATAGCGGCCAGGAAATTGGAATGTCCAGGAGGCCTCTTATCTCACCTGGAATAACAAAAATCATTCTTATAAATACACACACCGACTCCCATGAAAATGATTCCATATGTCCAAATTGTCGAGGAAATGTCACACAATATAATACACTTTGGGGACATTATACGGATAAGGAGACGGATTAACGTGGGCTCCCGTGTTTGTGTTGGACAGGAAAAAGCATGAAAAACACATTGAATGAGGGAGTAATGTGCTGTTAGGGCAGCTGATGACGCTCGCTGTCAGTTGGGGGCAGAAAACGCTGCAGGACGGGCACGGGAAGTGGCAGAGATGATGAGAAGAGCAAGAGACGAACCTGCAGGAGGGAAATCCTATATCTTGAAAATTCCCGAGCGCATGGAACATGAGAGAGGCAGAGTATGAAGAGAAATGTTTAATATTCAGCCAACATCTCCAACACCCGGAGAGTCATATAGATCATTATTATTTATATGAGCTCCTCCATAGTGCTTTACCATGGAGGCTTTCTCCTATTACACATGCCTGTATGTTTTTTGACAAGTGGGGATGCGCTCAGCATCTTGCACACCTTCCTGTGTTGCTTAGCTGTGATGACATGGTTGGGCCTGGTAGCTGGAAGTGGTCCCAGGAGAGGGACCCGTGGATGGGGAGCAGCTGGACATCGTAAATTAAATATTCGTCAGTGTTAATCGGAAGCTGGACACTGGCTGAAGAATGCTTCTATGTATGGAAGAGCAGAATCACAGCGACACAAGGAAACAATTTTAGGTTATTGAAGCAGTGTATTTTAGAATTTTGATGGCTTTTTGTATTTTGCATTGGCTTACCATACCGTAGACATCCATTTTCTATCAGAGTTTACATTGCTGTTGCTGAGGTTGCTAAGTTGCAGGTTGCACATTATGCTCCATTGAACACATGCAGGGAGTGGTGCCACAGAATGCTCCTCATTATTGGGCCTGATTTATGAAAGGATGGTACATATAAAAACATATGCAAACTTCATATCACCTGCAAAAAGCTTGCAAGCTGATCCCCTAATGGATTGGAGGTGCAAAGCGGCTAAGCTTTGTGTGCAAATGTCTGTTATTGCAGTTATTGTGGCAAGGAAGAAATTAGCCGTTTTCAGGTTTTATTTCAGTGCATTATTTAATTTTGTTTGAACCTGCGGTCACTCTATATTTATGTCCCCATCCATAATGATCATATCAAGACATTATAACATACTTACACTTTTAAATGTGTCTTTAATCATCCACCACCTGTAGCTGCAGCCTACTAACACTCAGCTGCTGAATGCATGTTCAGTCATCCACTAATGTCAATGATGGAGAAGGAATAAATGAGTGCTGGCGTCTTTGCTGAAGGTCAAGCACACTTCCCATAATACACAAGCACTCTGAAGGTATAAACATTCTGAATGAAGTGAAACTAACAGTTTATGAACCAGGTGGAAATGGTCCTGTGCAACACGTGAAATCTAATATTGACCTATTTTTATGTTTTTGGAGCAGACTTAGACAGCTGCTCCACTTCCATTGAATTTGATGCTGCACGCAACCAGCAGTTTTGGAGATCTATTTATTGCTGTTTTTTATCACATGAAAGGTAGAGGTGTTTATAATGATCTAGTTTAAGTCGTGGAAAACATTCAGTAGCTCGTCTTTTATCAAACATAAAACTTTGTGTTCTTAAAGCTTTACTGATCTGATCCTTACTGACCGTGGCATTTTAGAATGTTTATTGTCTTTTATTAGTCATATCTTAAATCAAGGTACACATCACTCAAGGTAAACATCCTTATATTTCCCTCATCAACACTTGGGGGCAGTGTTGGCAGACAGCTGTGTCTCACCAAAGGCAGCAAAGAAGAAGCTAACCTCAAATTAAATGTTTTGGGGTTTTTTTAATCATTATTATTAAAAAATATGCTCTCATAATCTTAGCTGAACCTGCTGCATCTTTTGGCACAATTTAGAATAATAATTTTAAAAAAAAACAACCTTGGTCCGTTCCAGTCATGTTCCTGCTCATCATTCTCTCCTCTGTCTGCTTTTCAGCCAGTTGCATCAGGCCACATGGTGGTGGCCATTGTTATTCTGTTTCATTATCATTTAATTCTCATTTAGTACAAGAAATGTAGTGATTATTTTGTTTTTGCAATTGTGTGTGTGTTGTATGATACTGGCGGTGCTGCAATCCTGCTGGGTCATAACATCCTGCCACACCTACCTGCTCTCACCCTCAGTATAAACACACACACACACGCACACACACACACGCACACCTTTTGCCCACACACCCCAGCCCCCCCTGCCAGTCCGGCTCATCAGAGGCTGAACACTTGCAATCGTGTTTGTCTCTTAGATCGCAGCTTCGGAGGCGACTGATTTCTGTGAGGTATCTCTGTGATTTTGTGGCCGTGATTACATATGTCTCGAGTCATAGTCAAGTGTGTTTTTTTGGGTAATCCTCAGCATTGCAGGGACCGGTGACTCATGCACTTTTATGGAAAGTGTTTCTCTAACTCAGCAGGCGGCACGGAAGGATTTGTTTCTTTCATTTTTTCCACTCAAGGACCTCATCTTTAAATATCAGAACATGTTAAAAAATAGAAAAAAAATAGCAATGACCGTCTCACTTAAGTCACAGTCATTGCCAGTGAATTTATTTGTTCACAATTTCATTAGAGTTACATCCAACATCACACTACGATGAATGTGGCACCAACGTGCCAGTGCGTTATCCTTTTGCTGCTGTCCAGGACATCATTGGTTTGCCCTGTGAATGATGGGAAAGGATAATAGTGATGTTGGGGCAGCCTGTGTTATCACAGAATTCCAAAACCTTTTTGCCCTTAGCCAGGATCTTTTGAAGAGAACAAGTCAAATGTTTTTACTTCTTCAAATATGATTTTAATTGTTCTGTTGAAAATGTTTTCCTGTTGTATGTTGTAATGTTGTAAAGAAGGGAAAGTTTTTGTCTGTCATGAGTTACTATTGTCAATGATAACATTTCTGAAAAGAGATCTGTGGTACAGAAAGGGGAGGTTAGAATGCATGCATGTTTAGTAGAATCAGAATGTGTATTGCACCATGCAGCAAAATATTTGCACACTAATTAGAATAATCCCTAAAATCCGCTGCACATCATGGCTCAGCACCAAGGAGTAAAAAGACCATTTCGAGACCGTAGCCACTGAGCAGCGCAGAGCCTTTAGTGGCAAAAGAGCTGAAGATCACCCTCAGGAGTTGGTGGAGAAAAAATTCCTGAATGATTGTGAGATGTAGATTCAGCAGGGGGACACACACACATTGTGAATCAGAAAGCTGATGATTTGTCTAGACCGCATCCTGATGGACAGGAGGGACGCAAACAAGGTGAAGTGGCTGTGAACGGCGGCTCCCTTCAGGGTTCAAGGGTCCTTGACACCCCCCCCATTATCTTTCCGCATAGCTGCTCCAATGAGTGCCATGGTAATCGTGGCGGGTGGGGGGCTGCTGAATGTGCGCGAGTGGGAAGAGAGCGGAACGGTGTGGTAGAGAGCCAGAAACATCCATCCATAAATCCAATAAAGTGATGACATTTAGAGTTATTAAATTCTGTAAACATTCCCCAGGTGCTCCGACTGTAATATCCAAGCTTTCCCAGCACTCCCTCTCTCCCCTTCTTCTCCCTACACATCTCACTCACTCATGAGGAGCTTCTTTTATTGCCTGATGGTTTTGTGACGTCTCTCTGGCCCACTTCGGCTTTTGTTCTTGTTCGTTTAAATATGTTGCTCTCGTCTCTGTTGTCTTGGACAGCAGCTCATGGGTAAATTAAAGCGATTCGGGATATATCTGTTCGTTTTTTTACTGAGCAGCCCCCCTACAGATTTGTGGAATTGTCACATAAACCCCTCAAATGCAGTCCTCCTCAGATCCCTGCACAATGTTATCATGAAAAAAGCGGAAAACTAGTGAGTTGACAACCCAGATAACACGGCCCCACTCAAGTGAGCAACAACTGAAGGCCGCTGTTATATCAGCAATTGCGACTGTCAGAACGTCACACCACCTAAACCGTGAGTCACTAATTTCTTACACTGTGGCATCAGCAGGGTTATATTTCACAGTACGCACATGACACAAAACAGATCTTGTGCTTTCATTATTTGGTACATTTATCGTGCTTGATCAGACATTTTTCTTTGTTTCTTGCTCTCTTCTGTATGTATCTGCTTTAATTTCGTTCCTTGTTTACAAGCTGAGTGCAGTACAGCGGAACTTGCACGCATGCATACTTGGACTCATAATTCGTCCTGGAGCCAAGATATTGCTGATATTGTGGTAGTGGTTAAGTCAGAATTCATCATATTTTCAGTCATTATAACAATAAAATAATCCATCATAAGATGGATCTCTGTTATTGTAGAAACTTTGCCCTTTGTTTCATTAACCTGCCATCTAGTGCTCCAACACGTGCCCTCGGTCTCTGACCTTGACATTGCATCGTGCCTTCTTATTCATCGATTCTGACCCACATGTCCATTTCCCATCTGAAGAAGAACAAGAGTGATGCTTCGTAACGGCCATTGCATCAGTCAAATAATGGAGGCGAGTGCATGTTCCTGCTTCTGTCCTCACTTTTGCCATCTCATTGGCATGGGCAAGATTCCATGCAGATGAAACTGAGCTCCTGGGGAAATTATGTGTGGTACAGAGCAGGTTTTCTCTCCCAGCATTCTTACACAGCAGAAAGGATTCAATGAACCCGTCAATAACATCTCAAAACATAATCCCTGTAATTACAAAGCTTCATACTTAAATACCTCCGAGTTTAAGGAGGATTTAATCATTTCCGGAGAAAAGTAGTGCTGTTTCAGTGAGCGCGGGCGGAGGTGGGTGTTTTTGAAACGGTTGCTTCTGTAAATCGAGCGCTCTTCATCTGCTTCAAGGACAGAGCAGATGTGGTTATTTGGTTTTGAGGTTCGAGCACCAACGAACAAATGTGTGTTTTGCCGTTTAACCGCCGAAGCTACGAGCGCCGAACAGAATAAGTCATCGAAATGAATATCCAAGGTTAGACCTTATTGTACTTCGTTTTTGCACTTGTGGTCTACAACAAAGTAAACTTTAATATCATATTTTACATAACACTTTGTGTGGCAGCAGTTCAAGCAGATCAGATCTTCACAAAATCAGACTGACACTCCTCCCATACCTCCATGCATAGTGCATCTGGAGTGCCCAAGAAGGTCACTCGCAAGTAAAAGTCACATTTTTGATGCTTGTTTATCCCTGTTATACAGAGATGCAGCCATATTTAGTATGAGTTTTGGCAACAAAAAAATATGATGGATTTTTCTATTTCATTTATTCATATATTAATGTGCACAAGTCATATTTGTTGATGAATAGCTATAGAATATACAGAACAGGGACCATAGTGTTGTGGATGAGCTGGATCTTCCATGGAGTGAGACAGTGACTCCGGAGGGAATGATTTGGATGGTTGGACACATCCTCAGTTACTTGTCGGCAAACAAAAAGCAGAACTGTCGCAGACATACAGCAGACCAAAAACCGGTGTCGCCATGACTCCGTCTGACAGTATAATTTCGCTTCTCTGAATAGAAAAAAGTTGTATTATTTAGATACAACAAAAAAGGACTGAGAACCCACAACTGAGGGAGGTGAGTAGGCTATTATGAAATGATGAAAAAAAAAAAAATTTTAAACGTTTCAGCAAACACACTGTTGCCTTTCTATCCTTGAAGATCCAGCTGACTGCTGCCGCCGTCCTTCCCATAAATTCAGAGCAGCTTTGCGATTAAAGGTTCCATTATAATATGCTAATGCGCAATTAGATTTCACACAGCATTTGTTCCACTCCATAGCTCGGCATTAGAAAACATTTTTCTTGTTATTTACCTCCTAAAAAGCAGAGCACTCATCCCTCATCCCTATAGTGAGTAGATTTACATCGTGACTAGTCAAGCGTTGGATGCGATAAAGGCAACTTTTCCTTAAATTACTTCTCTTGTCGCGCTGCTGTCGGTGATCTGCAGTGAGATCGTACTTGAAGGGTCCTAGTGGGGCTGACACATGCCCAGCTGGTGGCTCACTTGATGTTTAACCCCGTGGGGACCTCGTGTGAGCCGAGGCAAGCGTGGCCCAGGGTCCGCGCTCTTTCATTCTCAGGCAGGGTAATGAGCTATAATGGGAAGGGTCTCAGACATGACAAGAATACCAAGGCCCCCATCAAAGCTGAGCATCACTCTCAAGAACTGTTTAATGTCCGTGCAAACACTCACCGACTCTCTCATGCCAAGCTTTAAACCACTCTGCTATCAGGGTTTTCTCCATTATTCAACATGCTCATCGATCAGAAATATTGGAGACTATTGCCTCATTGATGCGTCCCGATCTGTGCCAGAAATTGGATACATTACATACAATAAAAACAATTCAAGAAATAAACTGTGTATGACTATGATTTTTGGGTGGGGGGATGTTGAGCCTGAAGGGGGAGTCTTATGTTGGTGTGAAGCATGTGAGGAATAATTAGGGAGGCAATCGTCAGCACATCCACTTAAAATTAATCTGTGCTTTCATCAGCGTCTTCATCTTTGAAAGCATAAATAATCGACATGCTTGTTTAAGAACGGCACATATGATCGGGCGAAGCACACAAACAAGGCTTACACAATATAAAAAAAAAACAAAAAAAACTCCACAACAAATAAACCAAAGGAGATGAGTGGCAGTGGGGGTCTGAGCAGTTCTTACCAAGCTACTATTACAGTAACGATTCCATGTGTTTTGTTTTTCTCACCTTTTTTCGTTCACTTTACAGTCCTCTTCAGCAGACGGACTATTTAATGATATGTTGAATGACGATGGTGCATTTTAAGAAATTGCTTGTTTACTGGTTGACTGGAGCTGGAAAGCAAACTTACAAAATTGAAAGAAAATTCAAACAAATGCACCCAGAGAAGGTGTATTTGAGTGATCTGGGTCAGAGGCACCAACGTTCTTGATAAAAGCTGAATATTTTTAAACATCCAGAGAGAGAAAGAGAGAGAGAGAGAGAGAATGATTCCAAGAAATCTGTGCAGTTCACTCCAAGCTCGCAGGCTAGAAAAGATAAAGGCTGATTTACTCGGCTGAGTTTGGGAGGTTGAGGCTTTGACAAGACTTTTCTCTGTTGATTGAGTGTTTCAGCTACCAAGGCAGCTAGATGTGTGCCACACCAATTTACCCAGTAAATCGTAGCATAACCTTGAGCTTATACCTTGACATATTAGGTTTACAATTGATTAATCTGACAGCATTTGTTCTTATTGATACTTAAACTAAATTCATGCAGAACATAAAGCTTTGTGTGGAGAAACAATGAGCATTGTGCGAGAAAGACATCTTCACTTTGTCACAATGATGACGGATCCTCCAAAAAAGAAGTCCGGCATGAAGATGTGAATATGTATCTATACCAGTTTAGTGATGATAGTAACAGTACAACAGAAAACAATTACAAAATCTCCTTATACTTAGCTTATACACGCCATTTCTACGAAAAGGGGATTATGGGAATCGGATGCAGGAACCTTCAGATTTTTAAATAGCTCTTTTCAGCTGAAAAGTTTTGTTTTTTTTCGTTTTTTTTTTAGATTGGCATTTGTGAAGGTCCGAGTTGTTTGCACAACATGCAGGAGATTTTTCAAAGAAAAACGTGGACCAGGGAGGCACCCGCTACACTCTGTGCACTCTGTGCCGTTACAGCATTTGGGTGGACGGATGGATTTTGGGCTGTTTTGTAGTGGTGTTGTTGTTTGTTTTTGTTTTTTTTTACTTCAGATAGTTTGAAAAATGACAAAGCAGCATTGATCTGGATTATTGGAATCAGCCATCAGATCTGGTCCATGTGAGTAGCAGGTTAAAGTGAGTTCACCTCACAGCAGCAATGTGATGCACATGGCTCCGTTCATGAAAGCAGGCCGGCCTCTGTGTCCACATTAAACATGTGCCCAAACTAGTTTGCAAAAAATGATGGAAGCACATGACTCCCCACCAGATGTATTATTTCCACGAGATTCCAGTTAGCCTTTGTCCCTGCAATAGTTTGCCCGTGTGCTCATAGCGCAGCATCAATGCAGCTATTCAGGACTGCATTAATGTCACATCTCTGCACGCTGTGTCATTTTACCAAACTGTTTGTCAAACTGCCCTTGTTTTTGTCCTATAATCAACCAAAAATACTGAGGGCTGCACTCTGGTTGTGACTAATGAGGATATGAATGGTTGAGAGAAGTTTGTGTGTGAGACCACTTGAAAGTTTGTTGCAGCAGTGGTGGACCTTAATAGGCTGCTAGTGCGCTTCATTATCTCGCTCTCTCATTGCCTCCTCCAGACGCTGCCTCATCAAGGTCAGGCTGTGCACGGGTGTGTCCGTGTTCAGGCCCAGTTGGAGTGACCCCAGCCTTTATTTACTGTCTTCAATTATATCAGGAATGCATAGAGAGGATAAACTTGGCTCCTATATTCACTGGTTGTCGTTTAGTTGTTAGTTAGGTATCTCTCCACTATTTTTTTTATTCTTGTTTCATTTTCAGTGCAGTAAATCTTAAGTCTAGGATCTGTCACTTAAATCATACTCGATGCTGCTGTTTTCTTAAAGATGTGTTTTCTCACTCATCAAGACAAGGAGACTCAAAATTTCATATGGCAATTCTGAATTTTTATTAAATAGACTAATCCAACATCAAAATTGACTCATAATGCTTTGTAAATTGAAATTAATATCTGTTTTAATCTGATGCCTTTAAATACTTTTTCTAGCTGAGATGCTGTTGTTTTGGTAAAGATGTATGTTCGCCCTCAATCAAGACGAAATGACTCAAAATTTCATATAGCAATTAGCAATTCTTATAAAGTAGACTAATCCAACATCAAATTTACTCATTCAGCTTTGTATATTTAAATTAAGAGCTGCTTCTTGTATCCAGACTCCATCCAGATTGTATCTGGATATAATTTTATCTGATAGCATTCACACCTGGCATATGTGTCTTCAGTGTCCACATTGAGATCAGATCCTATCTTTGCGTGGGAAAATTAAATGATAAAAAAAAGATAAAAGTAAAAAAAAAATTGCCATCCTTGAAGCTGTGCTATTGTATACTCTTTTTTGCCGTTTAAAAAAAAAGAAGCATACAATAGTGTTGGAAAAAGCTATCTTCAACAGCTACAATGCTGTCTTCAACAACTACAATGCCAATGGAAGCAGAGGCGAATGCTCATTTATGCAGCTTTCAATGTTCCTGCCCTGCCCTGTGTTTTGCCACAATGATTCCTGTCCATGTTAAAAAATTTAAAGGGATAGTTCAGTTTTTTTTTACATTAATTTGTATGAGATCCTCACCATCAATCTCGTTCATCAGCATGACTTTTCCCCCACTGCGTCCCATGAGCGCAGTTCCGACCCGGTTTCGGTGTTGCAGAAAGTAGTTCTGTAGTTGCTGGGGTCACACGAATAAAGCGTTTTGCTCCAAAAAACCCTTCGTATCACTGCGAGCACCTTGCCATCAGCTGACGGAGAAAGGAGGCGGAAGGAGACTGCTGCAACGCGGGAGAAGACATATCGCAGTGGTTTCCTTCTGAGCGTGTAAACGCCAGCTGGTGATGGTGTGCGCAGTGATACGAACACAGGGAAAATAGTGGCAGGTGATTGCGTTGTCAGACTTTTTTCTGGCCAAGAATTCGTGATGCAAATGGTTACACTTTTGAACACATTTTGTTTCTTGGAGCAAAACGCATTATCTGTATGACCCCAGCAACTAGACGGAACTACTTTCTGCAACAGCGAAACTGGGCCGGAACTCTGCTCACAGGACGCAGTCGGGGTAAAGTCATGAACGGCACTGATGGTGAGGATCTCATACAACTTCATGTCAAAGAATCTTACTATCCCTTAAAGTATTATGCTGGCAATGCTTTTGAGCCATAAACCGTCAAAATGAAGACAACCATTATGATTCATATGACAGAAAGACATCAGACCCACATACAGATAACAGACATACTCATGTTCAGTAACAATCCGGCTGCTGCTTTTGTAATTTATTATTCCTTTTTAATCACTGCTGATTCTTGTGTTGCTCTTCCAGTGCAAGCTCTGTGATATTTATCTCGTGGCTCGACAGAATTCAACTCAATTAAAAAGGGAGACAGGCGTGTGTGGCGCAACAGCAGCACAGCTCCACTGGCGCAGCCTGACCTAGTTAGAAACAAACATTTAAGCGCCGAGGTGCAGAGAAGCCTGTTTACCTCGCAGTCTGCCTACAGCTTTTCCAGCTCCGCAATCGGCCCAAAGGCACATCACATTTTGTCTTTTGTACTCTCACGTGACCGTCATTCACACTTTATAAACAAATATTCTGAAACATTATTGGTTCATCACACTGGCATGTTGTGAATTTAGTGATATGCAGAGGAAGTGGAGATGGAGTGAGTATCAGACAGATGGTGGCCTCCCCTTCAGAGAGTGATGTGATCTGAGTGCTGCCTTTGTGAGCTGGATTGTGTTTGGGTCAGATGTTCAGCCTCTGATTGTGCATTCGCAAACCTCTCAAATCGCTGCCTGCACACTTGTTCTTTCTATTTAAAAAAACAGCAAGCATTTGTTTTGTGCAAATGATAAATGACTGAGTGATTTGAGAACAGCATCAGTTACTAATATGTCGCTTTACGGGGGTGAGCATTTCACTGGTTGTTTTGACTGCTTTGGGCTATCGTGGAGCAACAAAGCTGCACAGTGTAATGAACCTCGAGTGGTGAACATGGTAGCCACCAGCTGCCGGTCCTTAAGACATAAACATTGATTTCTTCTTATCTCCGTGTCCCAACGAATCCAATTCTAAAATGAGATTCACGATACTTTAATCATTGTATTAAACCAGTAGTTTGGCTCTTTGATGCTCTGAAGTGAATCTTCGTGAGCTTGACACAGACTTTCCATGGAAACCTCCATATCAGAACTGTGACAAATTATATTTGATTAACATGATATTCCAAAGAAGCTCTGGGAAGCAACAAACAACTTAATGTGAATGCATGTGGAGGCAGGTAAAACTGACAGAGCACAATTGATTATTTGCTATTTGGTATCACTTTGCTATTGTCGTAGCTTTGTTGTTTGACAAAGTAATAGTGAGGTTAGCGAACACTTCCTCTCAGAACTGCTCCAGCTGGGTGATGGGGAGAGGAGAGAGCTAAGACGGAGCCGAACCAGTGAGATGACCAGCATGGAGGGCATTTTTATGTCAGCAGATTTGGTCCAAATCTTCGAGCTGGCAGGAGCATTTTGTCTCTTGTTTCCTTCCATTTTCTGAAATAGCTAAAGCCATTGCTAACATGAGAATGTGCAGGAAACGGTAACAGGAAAGTGATCAAGGAAGTTCTCCCACACTCCATTTCTTCTGGCATTTATTTATTATTGATTGTTTCACTTGTGCAGATTGAAGTTGTGTTCAACTGACTTCCAAAATGTAGGAAAAACTAACCTCCAAAAAACATTTGTTTACAGATTGTGCATTAACACGCTGTGCCTGAAGTGCTTTATCAGCTAGTAACTGCTTCCTATTAACAATTATCAGCTGTCCATGATCAACATTGTCATTGTGATTCTCGTTGTCTCTTCCTGCTGGGAAAAGTGATGATCGAGCATCAGTTGAATGCTGCAGTGGCGGCTGTGGCAGCTGGAAGCGACGTGCTACAGGTGCAGCTAATTGTGCTGATAAGAGGGGCGGTGATTAGCTACCTGCTCGTGTGTGGGAAGTTAGAGGAGGGCTAGCATTACTTTTTACTTAATGGGATTAGTGAACCAGAAAGGACTTGCTTCCAAGATTTTTACTGATAGAGGAGGAACCGCTTTGAAGTGTGCCAGTGGGCTTGACTAAAGATGTATTGCTAAGGGTTGAATTGAAATTGCAAACCGCATAAGGTCATTAAAAAAAAATGGATACAAGTTGACATAAAAACAAAACAAGAGGGAAGGAGGACTTTACCCTAATAAGCATTTTCATATATACATATATATATATGAAAACAAATAAATATATATATATATATATATATATATATATATATATACGATACTTTATATATATAGAGTATTTTCATTCCATTTGGTGTTAATAGGTCAAATTAGCAGGAGGGGTTCGTTTTGACACTTAGATTTCAGATGAGTTAATGCACAGAAAGTACAAAAAGAGAGAAAGAAAAGAAAACAAATCACTTCACTCTACTACTATTTTAAAGAAAATTGAAGTTAAGGCTTACTCCACCTCTTTTAATGCAATAGAAATTAGGAAAAGTTGCACTGCCATCACTCATCATTGATTATTATAGAATATCTGTAACCCCACACAGTGAGCAGATGCACCAGCAGTAGAATGGTCTGCACCTTGCTTCCTCTCAGCCTGCTGTTGTTTCTTAATAAAACATGAGCCTGACAACTGCACATCCCCCGACACACACAACGTAGCATTAGCCAACTTGCAGGGGGACCAGATTTGAATTCACACCATAACAAATCTTACAACCAGAGAAAATGCCTCATCAACAATTACCACAAACCCAGCATGCTGACAAGTGTTCAAGGCATGAAAGGTCTGTAAATGAATATTAAATATTGGAGTCGTGACTATTGTGGTAACAGTTTTTTCTTCAAGGTGCAACTCCACGCACATGTAACAAACACAGCCTTCATGTTGGAACTTTACTTTAACTTGACTAACTTTCATTTGAGTATTTTTTCAACCAAATACTTTCTTACTCTTCAGTAAACCATGAATGTTTTTTACATCTACTTGAGTCATCATATTAGCAATATTACTGACTAACTAACTTTCATTGTCATAACTGTCTGTATTTGCCCGACTGGATTAAAAAGTCGTTTCTCTTAGAAATGATTACATTATCCACAACGTGCTGACCTTCATCAAGCTCACACATGCACACACACAATTATACACACATCAATGCAATATTCTAAGTTTGTGTTGTGTGACTCTGATCTCCTATCAGCAATCTTTTCTTTCATTGTGCCCTTTATAAAGTTGTTCAGCACTTTGGTCTCAGTATCAGTGATATTTAGATTAAGCGCTGAAGAAACCACAGCTCAGTCATGTCACTTTCAGGTGAAAACAGGTGGCCAGCTGTGTGTGTGTGTGTGTGTGTGTGTGTGTTTTTCCCCTGTAATTTTATACTCAACAATACGCCTGCGACTGCACACTGTTTCGAACGGACATGATCTCAGACTGGGGTCGTATGTGCTGGTGTGTTTATGTGTGTCATGTGTCCAAGAGAACAACAGGGTTAAAGGGTGATGTCATATTTGATGACATCATCGCAGACGTGCAGGGAGTGTAGACGACCGGCTCGTGTGAACCCGCTCGCCACAGCTGCCTTATCTGTTTGTCCCGTCCTGCCCTTTTTCCCCCTCATGCCAGCTCTGCCAGTGTGTAAGCTCCAGAAATAGCCTCAATCACATCAGTATCTTCTGTGCCAGTCTACCAATCTCTGTTCAAATTGAGCATGATAGAAAAGAAACCCTCCCACCCACATTCCAGCTTCACAACCAGCCACCCTTTGGCTGGCCCTATACCATGCCAAAGCTGACCTCATCTGGTGAGAGGGGCTTTTCTGTCCCAAAATCCCCTATCTGAACCAAGTGCAGGCTCAAGGGGCTGGTTCACAACACACACACACACACACACACACACATACACCACAGCCCCACCAGCAGCAGTGGTGGTTGACAGGCAGCGCAGCACACCTCACCGGCAGCAGGGTTTGTCAGGACAAAGAGCAAAAATGCTTGCACTCCCATCGGAGCCACACAAGAGGGGGCAGGGCCAAGCCAGGCAGCAACACACACACACACAATGCATGGGACCCCCACCCCATACGCACACACACACCAAACACCGCCCCTGCCACACACTATACAGGCTCCTCCTTGCGCTAGTAGAAAAGCGATGGGAAGCACAGTCAATTCCTGACAGCGGAAGAGAGAGAGCTTTTAGCTCCCTGACTTAGTGGAAGAGGGCAGAGGACAAGAGGGTGGTGTTGGGGGCGGGGACACACGCATCGTCACCATCCCATAAATGGGTTGAGTGTCAGGCTGCCTTTTGAACCCATTCAACAAAAACAACAACAAAAAAACCAAAAAGAGGAGACAGGAAAAGTGTGTCTTATTCCAGAGGCAACACAGGAAGTAGGGCACGCTGTATACAGGGTGAGCAAAGAGAGGGTGGGAGAGGAAAGGAGGAGAGGGACAAGCGAGAGAGAGAGAGAGAGCGGGGGAGAGAGAGGGCTTATTCTCCACTCCTCCCCTTAAAGCAGCAGCAGGGTTGAGGAAAGGAGTCGGTGTGAGAAGAAGGAAGCGAAGCACTAGTGAAAAAAGACAGGGCGAGCAACAGTGTCCAAACGGCAGAGGAGGGGGGGAAAATGGAGCTGTGAAAGCGCCCATGCTCTCCTCCATCCCAGCCATTCTTTTTTTTTTTTTTTTGTCCCCTCCCCTCTTGTTCCGGCTCAGCCTTGGTTTCTCTCTCCGCCTGCCTTCGATTGTTCTGTGGAATTCTGACAATGCCTGGTGAGTGTTATCATCCCTCTCGCTCTCCTGTCACTTGCTGTGCTTTCGTGTGTTGCTTGGCTTGGGTCAGTGTCAAATTTTTATTGTTTTTGATGGGGGGGGTGGGGGGCAAACAGAGATTTGGTGTGGAGGATGCGTTACTGTGTGTATCCACTGTGTATCTGTGTGTGAATGTGTCTGTGTGTGTGTACTGTTTAGACTCCAGCTGTGTTGTCCTCTGCTTTATTGGCTTCTTTCTATTAGTGACAATGCAAGGGAGGCTTTTTTCCTGGACACACACACACACACACACACACACACACACACACACAGCATGCAGTCACACACACTACCATATCTTGCCAGATTCTCAGTCATTATTATATATTGGCTTTTGACTCTCAGAGGGCTTCGATGCACAGGGGCACCTATTGTGCATTTGATTTTAATCTGGAGAGGTGCTGATGCGGAGTTGTAATGGTTAGTGCACCGAGCATGCCCTGAACGCAGCATCATACAGCACTTGCTTGCGTTTGACAGAGGGCAGCCAGCAAACACAGCAGATGACTTGGCTGAGGTGCGTGGTGATTCAGGGCTCCATGTCGTACGTTCGAGGCAGTTAAGTGTTTGGGGAAAACAACCCTTTTTACAGCCTGCAGGGTGAGGGTTCAGCATCCCAAGGAGCGAAAACAAATGTCTATGGTGATTGAAAATGGTCCAGGCGTCAGGAGGAACTGCTATTATTGGATTAGGGTACTAATTTAGTCTTTTTTATCTTCATTTTTATATACAGTCAGGCAGAAATCAAAAGTCCCTGTAAGTTTTCCTTTAGTCATCAAAAAATGGGAGATGGAGATTTTAGTTTGACTGGAGTTGAGGTCATTGAACTACAATAAATCAAAATTCATATGAACTGAATGTAGGTTTTAAAAATAACACCACACACACACATGAACTGAAAAAGACATTTTTCAGAAGGGGAGTCTCATCCAATGTTATTCATTGAAGCGAAGCGGTCCATCCAGACATCTGATTAGCATATTTATTTCACAATTCAACAAATGGGGCCCCTCTGATAAATGGGACCAAAATGGAAAAAAAAAGCCTTCACGATCTCTAGCAACTCTGTGTCACAGCCCCTCAATGAACTCTCGAAATGTTGCTATGTAGCCACGTCATTGTTTTGGAATGCTAATCTCAGTGTTAAACCTCGACCACACAAAAGCAACATCACGTTATTTCACAATTTCACGACGGCTGGTCATCGGCTGCGTAGCATCCCCTGATATAGCTGAAGTGGTCCTGCAGATTTTCTTGACAGAGCCTGACATTTGACATTAAACACTTTTCATGTCGCCATGGTCACCCACCTCCCACATGTCCAAGGTGTGCAGCGGGGTCCACTTTTTTGGGGGGGGGTGGGGCGTCTAGCAGAGCTTGTCTTGTACTGCTTTTGTGCAAAGTCACCGGTAGGATGATGCAGGTGTGCAGGGAGGGAAATGCAGCACATTTGTGAGCTGAAAGACGCACATTTGAATAGTGTTTGTTTTAAAAAAAATAGATCATATTTGAAGTCAGTTTAGTTAAATCTATTGTGCCGTAAAAAACAACATTCAATCAAGCATATGCTGTATTCTCCTTGGGGGGGGGGGGGGCTTCATGGGAGAGAGCCATCTTTGGTTTAGTAAACACATAAATGATAGTTTAATGGTTTTCTCCGCTTGTTTGCTGCAAAATGTTGAAATGTGTGAGCTCAGCCGGTGGTCCTCTTAATTTTAGCCTTCCAGAAAAAAAGCAAAGCTGGATTGCTGCACATAACGTCGCCGATGTTCGTGTCTGTTTGGACCTGTGTGCAGTAACGGTGTGATTCCTGCTTCTGGCCCCCCGGGGGCAGGAACACCGGTGTGCTTGAGAAAGTGCGAATACATCTGCCGTCGCTGCATTCAAACTGTTTCTATTTTAGGTCGAATCGGCCACAAAGAAAAGGGATGATGGATGGAGAAACTGAGCTGCAAGTGGTTGTCACACTTGGATGTTTGGCTGGTGCAAGACAATGTTGAACAAATGGGAGATGGAGAAACTGGGAGGAAAAAGCAAATAGAATGATTGTGTGCGTGCGTGCGTGCTTCTGTGCATGCATTCATTGTGGACGAACCAACCTATTATGCAATAGTCATTCACCATACAAAATGGTGCTTTTTTCTGCTCCTAGACTGAATTTATGTAATGTAATTAGTGCTGAAAGACCAAAAGCATTGTGCTGCATCTCTTTTGTGTGACTGTGTGTGTGTGTGTGTGTGTGTGTGTGTGTGTGTGTGCGTGCCCGCGTGTGTGTAGGTGCGCATGCATGCGTTTGTGTTCAATGTCTGTGTAATTATTCTGTCATAGATCATCTCTGTGATGTACATTGATTTACGGAGAGCTGATGAAGTGGAGCAGAGCATTTGATCAGACACATGTAGAGGAGTGGGCCACCACCGCACCCGAGGTGGGGGGGGGCTCCATCCCAGGGTCAAGAGGTCTGAAGCAGTGGCAGTTTGGAAGAGGGGGGGGTGGAGCAAAACAGCCACAGTTAACATTTGTGAGTGTGAGGAAGAAGGTTGATAAACATCTTATACACTTCTCGGTTCTGGACCAAATGTCTGTTAGCCCTCTTGGTATATTTGTTGAGTTGGATTTGTCTTTAATGACAATAACAAAACAAAACAAAAAATAAATTTGTTTAATAGAAAATAGAAATTGGGACATGAAGCTCACTCATGAAGTGATTCCTGATCTAATATTTGAAGAGGCAGGATAATTGTTTCATTGATTTCTATACAAACCAGGGCTTTATAAAACTCATGCATTGTCCACAGTTGGCATTTTTCCTTTTTTGTTTTATTGTTTTTCACTCCGGAGTGGGCTTTCCATCATAGGATGTGCCTGTTAATGATGAAAGCAGAGCATATGCTGGTGATGGGGCAGTGTTTGGTGTTGTCAATAATTGAGTCACTCATTTGCGCTCTCCTGCCCTGAAGGCGTCACTGCAGAGTCAATGGGAGCGACACGATGGGAGCTCTTTCATACTCAGTCTTTTTTTTTTTTCCCTCACTCAAACACACTGGGGAGCTGATGTCAGTGGCCGATCGGCACCCTGCGAGTCTCACTCCTGCTTTATAAGAAATGAAACAGGTAATAACGGGATCAATGGAACTGAAGGAAGGGTGTGTGAAGCATCCACTGCTCACCATTTTGTAATTTCTCTTTCTTACTTCCTCCTCACTCACTCAGGCAGAGGAGAGAAAAAAAGTATTGACTGGGTTATTCAGTGGCTTTGTTAGGAGATTGACCCCAAGGCCGGGAGTGGGCAGTGTACACACACACTTCTTTCACCCAGACTTAACAGGGCAGGTGTGCGATATCTGCTCTGCATGGCACAGTCTTTTAAAAAACTGGTTACCTTTGCAAAAACTTTGCAGTGTCCAGAAAGCTCCTGACCCCCTTAAAAGTAGTCTTAAGAATAAATACCTTGTAGTCAGTGCTCTATTTCACACCCAACAGTCCGGGAAGCCTCGGTACGATTGGGGACTCAGCTTGATTGGAGTTGCATCATTCATGCGGTCTTGCTTTCAATTTGCTTTCACAATGTACTTTGTCAAAGAAGTGTGAAAACAAGTGAAAACACAGTAAATATGTGGAACGTGTAATTCACAAAAGGGGAATTCTCCACAAAAAACAGATGGTCACATGGTGAAATAATTGATTTGAACCCCCCCCCCCCATTTCTGACTTTCTTTCTGGGTCTGCTGCACGAACATCTTCCTGATCACATGATGTAGAGGCATGTTTCAGTCGTTGCCGTAGATCTCACATCACATCCCCCCTCCACCCTGTCATGTGAATTGACAAATGCCGAGCGAGAGTGCGAGACACCACACGCGAATCTGCCGCCCCCTCCGAGCCCGTTGGGAGAGTCTATCAATTATGTATATAAACCTGCAGTCCTGACCTGAAATCCACTTCCTGTGTTACGATCTGCTTCGTCACACTGTTCCATTGCACTCATGCAAACCAGATTAGCCCTGCTGGTGTTATTTACTATTACAACCAGTTTTATAAGAGATTTGGTTGTTAGGGGCAAAGAAACCGATGTGCATTTTTAAGTCCATTTCACTTGCAGTCTACAATTGCCATCTCATGCTCCATGTTGCTTTATTGCAGTAATCTGTTCTAGTCGGTGTCATTTGGTGTTTCTTTAGCTTCTCGCTTACTCTATTTTCACCTATATTTCTCCTTCTTTTCTCTCCTCCTATCTCCTGTTCAACATGCCTCACCCTCTCTCTGTATCCGCCACCCACCTATCTGCCACAGAGGCTTGTGGGTGCTTGCCTGGAATGCGCCGTATCCATGATATTACCCTTTCCTCCGTTGCTCGTCATCTTTGCCGCCATGCAGACGGGTGGTGCTCCACTAAACAGGTTCACAGTTAGCGGCAGCAGAGGGAGCACTGTCATCTGCTGCCGTACATTCGCACCCAGCCATACTCTCCTGAGCATGGTTTGACTTGGAACGTGTTATGCAACTTCTTTGATTCTGGTGCGATTGTTGTTGCCTCAAACTAGTGCACAACATGTGCATGACATGTCAAATGCTAAGCGAAGAAGATCATTGTTCAAAGCACTTTGTGCCGTGAATAATAAAGATTCTGCGATATTTTTCTGCCACAATGCTCACAAAGGGTCGTAGACCAGAATAGCTGCCCTGCATTATATTTGAGAACAGTCTGACTCCAAACAACCCTGTGAGGTATGATTTTATCACAGCCCAGACCAGAGGAATGAGGAAATCCCCCCCCCCCCACCCCAAGTGTTTAGTCGGGCTTTGCCTTGGCTTTGTAGTTAACCTTTAACCATCCATTTTCCAACACAGCGAGCCATTCACGTCTGTTTACTTGTGATAAGAGTGAGCAACCATAATCCACTGCATCAGGGGGGAGCAAGCATGTTAAACCTCCTCCAGTTTCACCTCCTAGATGATACTTAAATTGTTTCAGCACTGAAAGAGCGATCAACCTTTTTGATGCCAAGAACTGATTTTGATGTGTGGATGGACACTACAGAAGACTGACGGAGCTCGAGAAGAACTTAAATGGTGGGAAACAATTGTTAGCATGTTATTATTTTTTCCACACAGCTCAAACATCATTTTAAATTGATGTGCCTTCGGACAGCAGCTTCGACATCACAAGGTCGCCAGCTCTGCTCAAACAACCCCATGAAACATCTGGTGGCACGTCTTCCTCTAAGTTGGTCGGCCTCATTTTCTTCTCCCTCGCCATTTTTTTCGGCTTCTCTTCAGCCAAGGACCCAGCATTTTCCCACAGCAAGCCTTGCTGAGGGCCGAGCCATTGTTTCCTCCTGAGAGGAAGCAGGGAGGGGGGAGGAGGAGGAGGCACGTGGACTTCCTGGCTGCCAGCTCAGGGTCCGTGTCAGTGTGAGAAAAAGCGAGGCAGACAAATCTGATGATGACGGAGCACCTGTGTGTTTCAGGGACCCATTTCAGTATCGACCATATGGATTTTGCAATATTTCTCAGAGTGTGGCGGCTAAATAACTTTATAAAAATGTGTCACTTTTTGGATTTAAATTATCAGCTCTATATGAAGAGCAAAGATGGCAGCATCAGCTCTGACAGTTAAAAAAAACATTGCATTCAAGAATTCGTGGATAAATGTCTTCTCAAGCCTAAAAGATCCACGTCATGCTTGAGTTTATGCATGACTTCATCTCAATATAATGTTACACTAATGTACTGTTGCGCCGAGTGTATGTGAGCACTGCTGAATAACAGCACTGTCTTTTTAAATGGTATGTACGGAGGGGTGTGTTAGTAGCTGCAGACATCCTTTGGGAGCGGTGTGGTGTAACTCAGGGGGCAGAGGCTCCAGCCGTGTTCCCAGAGACTCAAAAATAGTCCAGGGAAAACACACAAAGTAGCCACTATTGAGGAATGCGACCCAAAGTGAAGTTGTGCTTTCAAGGGATCCAGCTCAGAGAGGTTCTGCTGGACGATGTTTCATATATTCAGCAGATCGTAAGTGTGATCTTTCTTTCCTTTTTTTTTCTTCTTTCTTTCTTACTTTTTTTTTTACAGTGATCATGGGCGTGCTTGTTGCTGTGGATGGTTATAGCACAGCTGCATGCTGTGGTTTATGCAAAGATCTCTGTCTTTTGTGTCCACCCACAGATCACTCACAGCCATTTAGTGCAGCTTCAGTTTCTCTCTCCACATAAATGCATCTAAAGTGCTTCCTGAGCGAAATGTGAATGTCAAAAAAAAAAAGAAAAGTGAAAAACGGTAGGAGAAGTTAATTCAAAAAGATCGAGTGCAGTGCAGCAAAAGAGCTGGAATGGATAGAGCTGAGGGGGAAAAAAACATCGACATGTTGCGACTTGAGCATGAAAAGTATTTGGGGCTGGAGGCAAATCTTAGCTTAAGAGAGCAAATAAGATTTGTAAATTGACAGAATGCTCAAACATTTGGTGCCAATCATGTGCAAAGGGTGCCACACCTGCACGGTGGTCATGAAAATGCAGCTACAAAAGTGGGGAAAAGTTTCCGGATTTCGCATGCATTGGAAATCACTTTAGCCGTGTTGCGTGGGAAGAAATTCTCTGCCCTCCTTTTCTCCTCGCAAACTTGAGTGTTTGCCTATTTTTTTGGCCAATGCCACAGGGGTGTTAGAATATTCAGGTCAGAAGTGAAAAACACACTTCCGCATCGTCGTACTTCTTTTTTTTCCTGTTGCACATGTAGTTATCAGTTCCCTGAGCACTTAACACCTTTGCAAGAATTCAAGAGAGGGAAAAAAGGGTTTTATTTCTTGTAACTATTTAATATATTCCTCATTTCCTTTTCCCAGAAATAAAACCTGGACAGAATTATGCTTCTTTTTTCCCCCCCACACAGTCAGTTTGGACCATCTGCCTTTCAAATGACTAACACAGTATGATGGTGCAAGTCTTCCGCACACTTCCAAATGAGCAAAGAGATGCACACACACACCGCTTCCATGACCCAACTCTGCCTTAAGTATTCTTGGCCTCATGGTGATGGCTGAGTCATACCCACCGATATGTGTCTGTCTTGGCCTTAATAGTCTATTATTATCGACTCTGCATATCTTATGTTAACACCACTGATCTAATTAGGTGACAATTCATGTGCAATGAGAAGTAACAAAAGGAACTGTTCAACTTACAGAGGATAACTTAATAAAAATGTGAGTGTATAAATATATTATGTATTGATGTATTTTTTGCTCTTTCCTTTTATTGCGTAAATTCAGCAGTAATGTCAAATGATTGTCTGTGACACTACCTGTGGCACACCTCACCGGCTCCAGGGTTTAAAAGTGGGGCGGCTGGATGGCCTGAAGCCAAATGATAAGCCACCTAATTGGACAGACGGTAGTCCAGATAGTCCGGCATCTTCACACTTCCTCTGGTGTTACCACAGCGCTGCGATATTATTTTCTCCCTTTTCTCTACTGCTGCAGATTAATTCAAAAGTGGCCATATCGGCACATGGGCATTTTTTTTAATTACAATGTGTTAAGTCAAAAGATGGCTATGTGAGACAGGTATAATGAAAAAGGACAAATGAAAAAGATTTGTTTGTTGTTGTTCTTTTAGCCATTTCAAAGCTTGTTGGCCCGTTATTAAAGGGTAGAACAGAAGGAAGTCATAATTTTTTGTAGGCATGCACTGATACCGATACTGCGCTAATATACTTGTACTTGTACTCAATAAAGTTCACCGATACCAAGAACCGCTACCCATATATCCCCCGCTGAACTGCAGACACAAAAGCAGCCACAGAGGTCGGAAGCAGCCACAGAGGTTGGAGATTTCATTCTCCGCCGTCCTGACGTGACTCCGACACCAATCGAGTTGATCCAGCTAAGGTCCAGTGCTGGCACTGCTCAATCACCAGGTCGTCTCTGCTCCGTGTTGGACTATGGACTACGCTCCTGGCTCGATTGGCATGAATAATTTTTTACAACCGCACAAGTCGTTCACATGTAGTTTGCAGTAGTTGGACGACAGGTGGGTCAAGCCCCCCCCCCACCACTAGGTGGCGGTTGACCTTTTACGTCTCATCACGACAATCCATAAAGAAGCTAAGGTAGCATCCACAGCTAAATCAATAGCAGCGATGGATACGTTTATGCGTCAGTCTGGGCTGCTCGTCCCAACCCTCGATCCGCTCCTCACTGCTGCTTCCAGTTGGCTGTGGTAGAGACGGAGACGAAAGTAACTTCGACTCGGGGTCCTTTATTCTGTCCTCCTCATAATCAAACCCACTCACATTCGGGGTTTATGTCAAAGAAAAAAAACATATAATGCTTCATTGGCACCAATGTCACTGTTTGTAATCAACTTGGGATGATGCTTCTGTTTCCAGGTCAACAATAGAAGCCAACTACACATGTGCAGATTGCATAGTCGAGCTATGCATCCACATGCGCTCGCAAAATGAATAACAGCCGAGCTGTCTGGGGGTGCTAGTCGGACTTCATTCAGAGTTCTCTGGTCCAATTTTAATCGAGCTACGGCATCTGCATGCTTTTTATGTAATCAAGCTACCGCGGTAGCTTGTGTGCATGTAAATGCACTTATACTGTAGATGCAGTCGATGTTGCTTCTCTCGGTGATACCACGTGTGTATGTTAGTGTGTGTGTGTGTGATCGTGTATTGTGATAGTATTCCACCAGGCTCTATGACAACGATGAATGTTGTGCATCCTGATGAAGCCACCTTCACTATATTGTTGTAGCTCACCAATACCGATCACAAAGCACCGGTGCGTTCCCGCTGTTAATCATTAGTGTGACGTATCCCTTTTGACCTCCAGCTGCTATTTTAACAGTCATTAGTCCGACCTTTGACCCCATAATAATTTTTCTAGTGTTGGACTATAGAGCCGCTTTGCTAGTTGTCTGACTCCAATAACAGAAATGAGATGACTAAAGAGGGTGCTCCTCTTACACTGCCTAGGACAAACAATAACAATATTTTTAGACCAACCCTACCAAAGTCTGAACTGTGCTTACACATTTCCACAGGCCACCAGAATGTTATATTGCGTAACCGCCTGTGTGGTTGTCGTCATCCACTGGACATATCCACGGGCAGCTGCTCTGCTCTCATTCCCTCATCCCATGACCTCAGAGCCAGGCCAGTCACCCCCCCCACCCCCGCCACGGCCGGCCCACTGTTCCATTCTGGTCTCCTGCAGTGAGTGTCCCAGCAGATGTTACACTGAATTATCTCCTGGCCTAGTGGGGAGGCTACGCTCTCACTGTAATCAGGCGGTACCGTGGCTATGTGTGTGTGTTTGCGTGTGTAACGAGACAGCTTGGCTCAGTGGCAGTGTGAGCTCTTTCAACAGTTGTTCTCCACCTGATCTCAGCCAACCTTTCCCATCGCGAAAGTGTTTGCTCTGAGTCAGGCATCCCTGCAGACTCCTAAACAGAAAAGCCTGGAGCAGCTGAGCATTTAGGAAAATCCTGAATGCTAATGCTAACGCTCTCTTTTCTTGTGTATGTGACTCCATTTAGCAGGGTGAAGTGAGTGTGTGTGTGTGTGTGTGTGTGTGTGTGTGTGTGTGTGTGTGTGTGTGTGTGTGAGCGTGCGTTTGTGGTGTGTGTGTGTGTGTGTTTTTTTGTGTGTTTGCTTGCATGCGTCTCATTCTTGCCTTTAAAAGCTTCCTTCCTCCCTGTAAATGAAAGGCCGCCTTTGTGCAGCAGCCTGCCTCTATGCTTGGAGCTAATGTGCACACCCATCTATAGATCCAACTAGCTCTTAGTTTTCCTCACCAAAGTGGTCACACTTTTTCTTGTGTGGTGTAGCGACACCCCAGGCAGTGTCCGTGTCTCCTCTTTTTGTTTTGTGTGCATTTAGATCAACGGCTGTATAAAAGCCGAGAGCCAAAGCTGTCTAAAAGCAGGAGGAGGCGTTGTGAGGTGCTAATGTACTGAATGTGGACCTGTATTAACTGGACTGTGTCTACTTGTCTACCAATCTGCTTAAAAGTATACTTCTTTCCATTGCAGCTTTCTTTAAGAGCTCAGAGAGGTCGTGGACAACCAAGCAGAAATTAGACTTCAATTGTCAGTTTGACGTGTGGGGAAATTTCCCCCTAAGGGCTACTGGTAAAGGAAATGGAAGCATTAGCCACTGCGGCGCTCTCTTCCTCTACTCTCCAATCGGCCTCTGCCTCCAGAGATTATTTTCTCTCTCTCGACTTTGACAGTGAATGAGGTTTTTCTCGGCCGTTCTGTTGGCCAGCGACCCTGATTGGTGGTGGGCTCCGAGGCCTGTAGCCGCATGTCAGCGGTCAAGCTTGCATGTCCACCGTTCTGCACCAGCAGTGACTGACAGGATCTCCCACGTCCCTTACCATTCCCACTCATGTGTGGAGTTATGCTAGAATGGAACGTGCTCCCACAGCATATAACACAAGAAAACATAAAATAAGATTTTTGAGGTTAGTTGGGGAACATCTAATTTCCAAAGATGTTTGGCAAATAGGCCAATAATCTGTTGGAGATATCTAGAAGCTTAATTGGTGTGTTGTGTGTTTTGCTAATAATACAAGAAATGAAGTCGGGGGGACAACATTTAGTCTGGAATGTAGGGATTGTGGAAATGGGTTTTGTAAAGATACTAGAACCATTATAATTTTATTGGACATTGTAAAGGAAACAAATGTGCCATATTTAATTAAAATTGTTGGAATGAAATGGGTAGAGAAATTTGATGATATACTGTAGTAAGAGATTTGATCAGAGCTATTGGATATCCAAAAACAAATAAAACCGAAACAGCCTTAACTGTCTCTGTCCTTGTTGCAGCAGTTGTTATTCTACCCATAGACCAACTTCTCATTCCAGTGCTAATGACAATCCACACAGCTAGTAAACAAAAACATCAATTTTTACTGCATGTAGACACAATTGTCTCGCTGAAGAAAACAAAATCCATGTCCATATATGTGTAGCTTCCAAGCAAATGATGCCTCATTATCAACAGTGAGCGCAGAGCAGGAGAAAGTGCATCTGCTTTTGCATCGAATCAGGCCTATGACAAAGTACTTTGCAGTATGACAGACACTTAGTTGTTTCATCAGGGGCCCAAGCTGCTCTCCACTGAGTCAGCGCCAATGCGGTAGAAATAATGGAGGCTTTATTGTGTGAAGCTCCATGCATGAATAATGGGTTATTTGTCTGTTGGACTCTCTCTGCAGTGTATCATAATGAAGCCTGAACAATTAGTGCGAGATTATGTGTGCAAAGGATGTGTTGGGACCCAGGTGATGCTCGCAGAGAGGTTAGTGATGCTGGGCTGGCTGAAGTTCTGTGGTTCCATCGACGGGCCAGCTGGTGGGGGGGTTTGTACCCTCGTTTCCACGGCTCTTTATGGATCTGGTGGTTTGGCTTCATACCAACATGCTCAACATTTCAAATCAACATTTCAAATGATTGTACCTCAAAATTCAATGAGGCATACTATACGCTCAATGTTCTATACTAAACAGGCAATCATCCTGGCACTCGCCATGTGTTTACATTCAAGAAATAACTCATAAAATGAGTGACATCACTCCCAAGGGTTCTTTTGGTTTTTCCATAGTATTTTGTTCTTGCCCTGGGAGGATCGGTACTCTCTAAAATCAATCTTACCTTGAAAGATGCATGTTGTCAAGTATTGTGCTTTGTGTAAAAGCACACAAACCATTGAAACTAAAAATGTAGAAATCACTTTACAGCAGCATTAGTATTAAGCCAGGAAACAAGCAAGGAGACAACAACAAACGGTTTGAGCAGAGCATATATGTATGTAACAGATGCAACATGTATATAGTCCATTCAGGTCTCTAACAAAATCATGGCCATCCCTTGCTGGGTTATGATAGGTTGACCTACTTCCATTTTTTTTCATGTTTCGCCCACTCTCTCTTTCTCTGTCATTGTGCGAGTTTGTGGGTCACCGTTTCATACCGTAGATCTAAAATTAAAATGTGCTCATGTAAGATGGTTGAGTAGTCGCAAAAATAGAAAAATCCTTTAGAGGGAAATCTGATGGAAAACTAAATTACATGCAATATTTCTTCTTAGACTTATGTGAGT
>CAESWR010000110.1:150023-162760 GCA_903171835.1 Mullus surmuletus | reverse complement strand
GTTATTGTAGGTTGACCTACTTCCATTTTTTTTCATGTTTCGCCCACTCTCTCTTTCTCTGTCATTGTGCGAGTTTGTGGGTCACCGTTTCATACTGTAGATCTAAAATTAAAATGTGCTCATGTAAGATGGTTGAGTAGTCGCAAAAATAGAAAAATCCTTTAGAGGGAAATCTGATGGAAAACTAAATTACATGCAATATTTCTTCTTAGACTTATGTGAGTAACTTGGCTTAAAGGGATAGTTCCGATTTTTTGCCACGAATAAAGCATTTTGCCTCCCAAAAAGCAACATGCTTTCAAAAGAGTAAGCCATTTGCATCACAAACTCTAACAAAATGTCTGACCTTGCAATCACCTGGCACTATTTTCCCTCCGTTCACACCATTATCAGCTGTTTCACGGCATTTACATGCTCAGGAGGAAACTTGCGACAAGTCTGTGTGCAGTGATACAAACTGAGGGAAAATAGTGCCGGGTGATTGGGAGGTCGGATTGGTAATTGGATTACTCTTTTGAATATATGTTGTTTTTTTTGGAGCAAAATGCTTTATTCGTGTGTCCCCGGCAACTAGACGGAACTACTTTCTCCAACACCGGAACTCCGCTCACGGGACGCAGTGGGGGAAAAGTCACTGCTGATGAACAACACTGATGGTGAGGATCTCATACAACTTCATGTCAAAATATCTGAACTATCCCTTTAAATGAGGTACTGCAATAAAGTAAAAGGTACTGCACTTTTGCCAAATGGGAAACCAAAAGCATCACCACAGTTGTTTACATGTATCATCTGTGCACCCTAATTCCTTTGGATTCCCACTTGGACTCCTCACAGTTCACGTTTTGTTTTCTTACGTGTGTTTTGTATTTGGTTGAGAGCGCCATGGACGATTAAAAGTTAACAAGTAATTGCTTTGCCAGTCTGCTGGTGGAACGTGAATTGATTGTTATTCGCCCGAAGGCAAAGCAAAATGCTGTCCCCATGCCGTGCAGGGCAGTAACCACGGAACACACAGGACGCTGCTCTGCTCTCACTTCAACTAAAGGCTTCTGTAGATGAGGGTATTTTTAGTTTTCGGTTATGTCAGAAGCTTTGGCTTTGGTCATTTTGCATCGTGTGTACTCGAGTAATGTGAGTTGAAGTGTGACACAAAGAGACGCTTTTTTTCCTCTGTGTAAAGATTAGCACCACTTCACATGGACCGTAATGTGCAATGTTGTGGCAGAATACGTGATTCCATTTAAACAATGCAGATTGTTGTTGCAACCTGGTCTAATATACAATATGTTTTTGATACTGTTATTTGCATTTGCAGTACATTAACGCAGCCTATCTTCAGTTTACAGTACAAACATGGTCTCTAGTGGTGCCTACAGCTTGCCGGTCAGTGTGTGAGAAGTCTGAGTGCTCTGATGCCTACATGGTCCCACCATTTCAGGCTCTATCAGATCCTAGACTAGCTATCAGATGAACTCTTTTTACAGGATGCAGAGACAAAGCAAGCTGGGTGAAGCCCAGACACACTCAGTGTCCATTACCGCAATCCCGTGCACTTACTCCTAACTGAGTTTGTATTGAACTCAGCAGTGCATCGTAGGTTGAACTGTCGGACCAAGAATTTGACCATGAATTCCAAGATTTTCAGTTTTCATTCATCTTTATGCAGAATTTTAGTGTTTCCATCCAGCTGTGCCTTTTAACACACTTCCAACACTCTTTTGTTGCTTGCGATGTGGAAGATAAAAACACCTCTGCTACATTCATCAAAAACCCCAAAATACAACACTGCATTGGACCACAGCTTATGACAGTCCTCATAATTAGAAGAGATATGTTTTCATTTGCTTAATAGTAGAAAGAAAAAGTTGTTTGGCACGAGAAAATACACTTAAAGTTGCTATGATCACATTTTTGGCTTAGAAACTGATATTATATGCATCTCTCGTTCTCCAGCAACATGTATTGCCAACATTCATTCAACCTCTCCTTGATCAATTATTTGTTTTACTCTCAGAATCCATATAATGTGTTTACTGAAGCTGGCTGAAATGTTGGCAAAGGCCTGTGTTTTTTCTCGCCTACTGTCTGAAATATTTAAGTTGCCGAATGGAAGTCCAGAAGACGAGCAGGGGTGGATTGATTAGGGGCCCGAGAGAGGAGAAGGTTGACAATTAGAGAGAGATAAACAGAGAGAGAGGAGAGAGCACCCACCTAATATATAACTCCATCTCAGGTAAACACTAAATTAGAAAAAAAAGAAATGGAGAAACAGAGGTGGGGAGTGTTTGAGAATCGTCAAGGACAAAGAAGGACACTCGCTGTGCGTGGGAGATGCTGGGGGAGGGGAGCCGAAATAGCAAAGAAAACGAGACGAGGAAGTGTTTGTAAATGTTGTCCATGGTCGGCATGAAAAAGTGCATGATAGAAGTTAGGTGCAGATTTCACGCGCTAGGCCAGTCTCTCATTGTCATTTCTGTGACGCGTCCTCCAATACAGCTTGCAAATTACAGTACAATTTAATACAGCCGTGTTTGGATGACAAGCGGCATTATTATTCATCTGCTCATCGTCTCGCTTGCCCCACTATTTCCACTGACACTAATGTCCTTATGATACGATGCGCTCCAAGATAAAGAAAATCATAATAGAGGAATGAAATATATTCCGTTTCTGAGACGCTTCTCTAACTCTGTAGCAATTTCTCCTCACGACACCTAGGAAATAACTCCTGCTGGCAGGCGGCACTGGCAGACTGTCCGGGTTCATTTTCACAGGAAATGTGCCTCTGTGTTTTCTAATATTAGAAATGCGTCGTCAGTTTTAATATTTTGCTTTTTTTTATTTGGGGTTATTAAAAACAAGGATACCACTGATGTGAGTAGGCTGACAGTTGGTGTTTTCATGAGAATAGACGCCAAGTCTGCTGAGGTTGTCGCATCCAGCGGTTTCCCTCGGTCCATCTGAGTGAGAAAAAAAATCAACGCACAGTTCAATGGGAATCGCAGGCACCCATAAAGTTCCCATCCCTTCCTGCCTCTGATGGCACATCCCACTCTAAAGCCCCCTTTTCCCCTCCTCTTGGATCACTTTACTGGCTCTCTTTTCTGCCCGGTACCCAGGCAGCCAATCACAGGGCTGGGCACACACACACACACACACACACACACACACACACACACACACACTTCCTCTGCAGCTGTGATGGCGAATAGGTACAACTGGATGGCTTTCCAGGAGGCATGTTCTCTGTTTTGAGCGTGTCTATGTGTGTCTGTTTGTGTGAGAGAGAGAGACAGAGAGAGAGAGAGTGAGAAGGCTATAACAACAATGCTGCCTCACTGTGCAAAAGCTCCAGATCTCTCTTTGCATTTTTTCCTTCTTGAAAATACTTTTTCGTTTAGTCCGCAGAAAAAAAGACGCACTGTACAGTCGAACATGATCACAACCAGGCTCACACACAGACATGGGATTAGTGTGTAAATCCCCCACGAAGGGCATTATTAAAAGAATGTTCACACTCATTACATTCGGAATTGACCGTCTGTCTTCTTTGTCCTGCAAGTGTCAGGGGGTGATGTTTATGTCAGTGCTTACGCCCCCCTACCAGCGATGCTGAGCTTTTTATCCTCTTATCGCCACAGCCGAGGCTGATTGGACAATGGCGAAGGTTGATGGGAAACACAAACGCACCAGAGGCGGGCGTTATGTCACATGAAGTTTGCGTCTCTCAGCTGAATCATAGAAGAGGTGATATGAATAATGAAGAGGGCGCCATCATAAATATAAACGTAGTCAGTGGGAGTCTAAAAACACAAAGTAGGGCAGCATCAAACACAGCAAACAGATCTGCTCTCCTGGCTAAAAGTGGCAGAGAATGAGCCCTGGTGTCTGTTTTTGTCAGACTGTTGAGCCTCCTCAAGGTGATGACCGTGAGAACGCTGTCATTTGGCGCTCTAAGATCTCCCGGCCGGTCACTGCGAAGCGTTTGATAGTCACGGCGATATGGAAACGGCCTAAGCTGGCCCATTAACGATAATCAATTATGTGGATCGCTTTCCTGTTTAGAGAACTTCACTTGCATCAGATGGCAGAGCAGCTTCATTTAAACGTTTCCAGCACTCGTTTCATTAATCGATGTTTGGGTTTGTAAAAACATCTAAAGAATACGCACTGATGTCGCCTGCGAGAACTGAGGCATCCTTCCCTCCTCATCCTCACACTCTCGTCCTCCGCAGCTACCGTGCATATGCTTCCTCTGCGTGTCCCTCACTTCCTCTGCTCTGACTTTTTTTGCGAGAGGTGACTCAGTTCTCTCCCTTCTCTTCTTCTCTAACTCTCAGATCTCATCTGATGCCAAGGCTGAAGGAGTCTCGCTCCCATGAGTCATTGCTCAGCCCCAGCAGCGCCGTGGAAGCCCTGGACCTAAGCATGGAGGACGAGGTCATCATCAAGCCTGTTCACAGCAGCATCCTCGGGCAGGACTACTGCTTTGAGGTGAGGCCATGCACACGCACACACACACACCATACATACAGACACTATGATGATGATGCTGTGTCCCCCTTATAGAGTGTTTCCACCCTGGCCCTGCTTTATTAAGGTGTTAACACAGCGATGTGTCTGGGGCCAGATGCATAAACAAAGCTTTCTCCCAGAGAGACTCTCAAGTCTGCGTATTACACTCCCAGTGTTGCTATAGAGTTGCAAAACAGTTGAAATGTCAGACTCTCAGAGACAAAATTAGTTCTGTTTATTTTCCATGAAGCCAAAGTGAGGGGAACAGCACTTCAAGTACTTTCAGGGGCGGGAAGATTCACTACTGTCGTCTCTTGATAAACTTCAAATTGAACAATGATAATAATAATTTTCCATGCAGTATGTGCTTGCTAATACTTCACCATGGCAAGTTGTAGAAGTATAATATTTCGGCAGCTGTGTTCAAAGGCGTATCAATTTGGTCAGAAAGCTTATAAAACATTTAATTGGCACACGGCATCATCTTATGAAGTCAAGGTCACCTGACCCACTCCCACTCTGACTAGCTGTTGCTCGTTGTGAGAACTCATTTCAGTTGTTTTCTTAACAGACAACCACGTGCTAAAGTTTTGTAAAAGCGCATCACTTATGTATTGCAAAATACTCAAATTAAGTAGTAAAGTCACAGCATCACGACAGCTGGTAAAGATGGCGCTTAACCAGCTGAACTATAGTGCTAATTATCAGGATGTTAAACACACTTTTTATTTGTAGTTTAGTTTCAATATGAATATTCCATCGCCTTCAGCAAACTGAGATTCCAAACCACAACCTCAAACCTTAGGTGGTATTTAATTACCTGGGATCTTTTTATGCAGAGTTTTTAATTAAAGTGTAATATGTTGATTGCAACAATTCAACAGTTGTTAATTTTAATAAAGTTAAGAATTCTTATTATATGTAATAATTTTGGACATGTGTGTCTTTTTCATGTATCTTGATTGGATGATGAAGTGCAGGAACATTAAATAACTAAAATGTCTGAGCTTCCTCAGTTTGCGGCGACCTGTCTGACCTTGTTTAACCTTTGTCTTTAATGCGTGCAGAGCTTGTGGCTTCACCCAAAGAAATGATTCACCATTTAAAATAAAAACTATATGCATACGAAACTTTTCTCCCTTCTATAACTGTTACTCGAGTCTGACCTTAACACTTCCTTAACAAAAGCAGTCACTAAGAGGCAAGTGAAAGAGGGCCTACAGCTCCATGCGACATGGCTCTAGCAGCAGGAGAATAAATGTATGAACAGAAAGTCATTTGTCATGTCTGCGTCCATGTGATGTAACCTCCTGATACTCAGCAGTCCTGAGTCATTCTCAACACATTATGAAGGATGTTGCCTCTAATTACGGCAAGTGTTAACACGCAAGCGATGTACAAACACATATCTGTAGCTGTAGTGCGGAGCCTCAGAACAGAATGAGTGAGAGGACAAATCTTTACTATTCTGTTCATTACATCATTATGTTCCCTTCTATTTTTATGCTATTTCCTGATCTCTGTGCAATTTTAATATCTCTGGTTATCACCTAGCCTGACGAGGACTAATTCATCTCCTCTGGTCTCCTCACATTAACAGTCTCTCATCGCTCTCCACCGCCAAACTGCTTAACATCTTTGTGCTCCTCATTGATAAGAGACAAAGTGGTGTTTATGAGCTTTAATTTTCTAATCCACTTCTTCTTCTTCTTCTTCTTCTTCTTCTTCTTCTTCTTCTTCTTCTTCTTCTTCTTTTTCTTCCCATTCTTCTATTTCGTCTTCTTCTCCCTCTGACGCCGTCACGCGTGAGCTCTGATGATTAAGTCCTTGGTTTCTCCTCTGTCCTCCTGTGTTGCGGCGGTAGGTCACCACCTCCACGGGGAGCAAATGCTTTTCCTGCCGTTCTTCGGCCGAGAGAGACAAATGGATGGAGAACCTGAGGAGAGCGGTGCAGCCCAACAAGGTAAGCGTGCACACACACACACAGTGGGTGGGAGGGACCGAGGGGCATTGTAGACGACGGCATTGTTACAAGACCCATTGCAGCATTTATAAGGCAGAGAGTGATTTGGCAGGGACACGGTGTTGTAACTTGAGCAATTAATGCAAGGTGGTTATTTCACGTGCTGGTACCAGATCCGGTCGGGCTGCTGAATCAGCTGAGGGTCCTCCCAGTTGACGTCACACACCGTCACATGAGCCGCATGCTATCACAAAGCTATATCTATCAAAAATAATATGTTGAATATTAATGTTACTTACCAGAAATATTTCTTTTAATAGCAAAGCGAACACATTTAGCAAACATTTAAATAAGGATTAGTTTCAGTTCCTTTGCCTTCTTCATTTTTGAATGTTGTCCAATCTAGCTAAAACCAATCAGAGTAGCGACTTCCATATCATAATGCATGATGACATTTGCAAGCGAAGGCCCCCAAGCCAAGCCAGCAATCAAGCCAATCACAACGGTTGTCTTCCAGAGCTGCACACCGTTACAGAGGACACGCAAAAGAGCTAATGTGACAGCCTACTCTTACCTTCTTTAGTTATTACTAAGCAAATTCATCACTAATTAGAGGTCAGAAAGTGAGAGTCTTTGGTACTTTAAGAAGTGTTTTTACTTTGTTTGTGCTGCAGTTATAATTATTATTTGACTTAGTTTGATTTGATGCAGCCCCATCCTGTTCCTTGCAAAGAAAAAAAAAGGCAGAGGGGCTCCTTGTCGTACTTCTATTAAAATTAATCACATCACAGCTACCATGGATATTGGTTTGAACATGATATACAAATAGTCAGCCAGCAAAGGGAGGACAAGGAAAGTCAATCATTAGATTTACTGAAGGTCTATTATTGGTTTAACGGCCTGCTTCAAATCTTAATATGTGATGATGTCCTTACCCTCTCTGTCGCTGATGTTTGATAGCAGGAAGGAGAAACATATTTTTTGGTTTCTGCCAGAGACATAAATCAATGTAAATGAATCATGGTGGTTCAAGTGCTAAAACCTCAGCACTTCAACTCCTCAATGAGACATGTATTATGTGTAATTATGATGACTGTATTGTCTGTGTCTGGTTTTTGAAAGTAGAGAGATTTTCATGCAAATGAATACACATATGTAAAGCTTCATTTCACATTTCACATTTAGAGCACACACAATCACTATAAGAGCACAAATAAGCGATCATAATATTTGAAATGAAAAGGCTCTGCTTATTTGTCATCTCCTACTGTCAGAATAAGTCAAAGAGGTGATTAAACCTGGCAAAACAAAGCGCTGTTTGTTGCTTCGGGCTCAGCTCTTTTGAGAATTATAGACGTGTAAGTGTTGAGTTTTTGATACCATGTTGTTTTTCGACCCTTTGAGTGATCCATTGACCAATAGTCCTCAGAAATCCTCCCGTCTGATGTTTCATACAAGAATGTGTGAAAGACATTGTTTAATGAAACCTTGTTAATATGGGTTTCTTTTTAGTTCGGGTGTGCTGGCTGACAAAAGTTTAAAGTATGTGAGATTTGCTGGAGAGATGAATCATCATGCTTGCCCATTTCTGTAGATATTCAGTTGTAGGAGAAGGAAATATTTCTTGTTTTCTTTAAATGAACAGAAAAGTCTCTAACCTGCTACTTAAGATGGCAAAAAAGATATGTGTCACATTTCTTAATGTGTGTTCAGGTTTGTTATTGTGATCCTGTTCGTTTTACCGTGCAAATCATGTTTAAAGCACTTTCTCAACTGCCTCCTCTCTCCCTGTCTCTAGGATAACAGTCGCCGGGTGGAGAACATGCTGAGGCTGTGGATCATCGAGGCCAAGGACCTGCCAGCAAAAAAGAAATATTTCTGCGAGCTCTGCCTGGACGACTCACTCTACGCCCGCACCACCTGCAAGCTCAAGACCGACAACGTCTTCTGGGGGGAGCACTTCGAGTTCAACAATCTGCCCGCTGTCAGGGGCATCACAGCCCACCTCTACAAGGACACGGACAAGAAGAAGAAGAAAGATAAGAATAATTACATTGGGCTTGTCAACATCCCCGTCGCTGCCGTCACCGGGCGACAGTTTGTGGAGAAGTGGTACCCTGTCAGCATGCCCAACCCCCCAAAGGGCAAGACCTCTGGACCGATGATCAGGATCAAGGCACGTTATCAGAGTATGAACATCCTTCCCATGGAGCTGTACAAGGAGTTTGCAGAGTACACCACCAATAACTACATGCTGTTGTGCTCGGTGCTGGAGCCGGGCATCAGTGTCAAGAACAAGGAGGAGATGGCATGCGCGTTGGTGCACATTCTGCAAAGCACCGGCAAGGCCAAGGTAAGCACCGGCAATCAGGCTTCTTACTTTTTTTTTTCACCACACATTCTCCATCGAGCAAAATTACGAACCAGGATATGAAAGCATTATTGGGCCACAGAGCGCTGACAGAACATTCTGAGGTGCACAAAGGTTAACTGTTACTCTGCTCCCCCATCGTCTGAACTCTTGACCCCCAACAGCTGTAACACCTCTCAGAGAAAGAGCAGACAGACAGGTGATTTCCTCCTGCCGCAGCAGCCAGTGTTACATTTTTAACTAGAGCTAATCCCTTACATGCATCCCCCGCTGTGCTCGGCGGCATACCGATGTCGGGCGAGAGCACAATATATCTGCAGCTTGGCAAGCAGGAGGAGATTATTTCTTGGTGGAAGGAGCCGAGTCTCCTACGATAGCGGACTGCTGGTCTGACATGATGCTCCTGTATGTCCAAAATGGTTGTTTGACTTCACTGATGCCCTTGCAGTCTTTATCTTTGCAGCTTAGCAACACCAGGAATTGCTGTTTCCTGATATTGTGAAGGAGCCATTACATGAAGATCATGTTTCCTGGTTATTGCATGTCCACTTTTGTGGAAGCCCTCCCACTGACAAGATTTGGTAATTTATTTGAGTCTAAGCAGCTTCATTTGTTACCTTTTTCCTCCTCAACTCCAGCATAACATGAATCTCCCAAAAATTCAACATACACTCGTATTCTGTAAATCATGGCTGGGTCACCTGTGCTCCTGGGTTGATGAGGTCACAGACTGTGTTGATATGTATGCGTTGCTATGGTTGGTCTGTAGTAACCACTCCCACTCCTCAGAACTCCTCCCCTCACTCTCACCCCCCTCTGGCCATCACTGCCTTTTTCTTCTGGCCAAGTCAAACTGTCCTATTTTTCCTCAACTGCCAGATGATAGACAAGTCCAAATAGAATTAAATCATGCATCATTTTTGGTGATTAAGTCAAAGAGACACACTCATCACATCTCAAACAGATAAAGGGTCTTTTAAGCAATATGCAGTGATCACATGCTTGCTACTTATTGAAAACATACTGATGGATGTAAAACTCCAAAGCCATCAGTAGGATTTAGGAAAGGAAACGCATCCTTGTGATGGTAGATTGAAATAACATCGTCAGCTCTTTAGTTGGAGGTCGCTTCAGGCAGATTTCAACACTCCACCATCAACTTCCTTTGTCTTCTCCGTCTAATCAATTACCGGCAACCATTCTAAGCACCTCCATTTAGTTTTCATAACGGTGTCTCATCAGCCAAACTTTGGAACTTTCTCTGACTTTATCAGGCCTGAGCGGAACGATGGATAATTAGCTATGGAGAAGCCCACTGCACTGCCGATCCGAGTGATCGCTGCTGACTGATGGGCGAGGCGAGGAGGTGGCTGCAGCTCCCCAGAGGGGCAGACACGTCTTTAATTGCTTTTAATGAATCCCCTCCATCCATGCAGGGGACAAAAACTTTAACTCCCCCCCCGCTCCCCTCCTTTGGCATTTCCGGTAGCCAGGGACACTTGGCATGTAAAAAGGCTCCTGGCAGCAGAGATGGAATTTCAAACTTGCCGATCACAAGGGTCACAATCCAAAAAATGCATGCAGGCTACAAAATAAATGCTTTCAGCATCCGAGCTGCTTTTTAAATATTGACAGTTGAAGACTACAGCTTCTTTTCATCACTCAAGAAGCTATGAAATGGTTTGACAAGTTTGTGCCATTTTTTTTCTGGAGCTTTGATGGATGGAGCAGTCAAGTCGTGCCAAACGCAGCACCACTGGCTACTCCCCCCTAAAATACTCTCCAGGACTAATTAGGACATCTTCTTTCTGGTGTGAAGCGGTGTTGCATATTTGTCCGTTTTATAAATTCCCAGTGAAGGTGTTTCATCCACGGCCAAGCTGGGTGCAGTCTGAAAAAACTCCACCATAAGATAAGGCATATTTGAATATTTCAAGCACTTTACTTGAGCAAAGATGAACTCGCAAAGATCCTGTAAGCCTGATTATACCGTCTGCAGCACATGAGTCAGTGGCTATTTCAATACCTCACAGAGGAAAGATGGAGTTTGCCTCACAGTTGCATAAGATATTCACAAAAGACCACATCACACCCTTCCTGGCATCCAGCTGGGGTGAGGAAGAGGTGAACGCTTCTTTCTCTGAGCTGCAGCAAGGGCCCTTTGTAGCTCTGATGGGAAATGGTGGCCGTTTGAGTCAAGCTTGTCTCCATCACGGAGAGGTGCGGCTGTTTGGGAGCTGCTTCCATTGCAAAAGAGATGGAGATTGTGACGTAGTGGTGTATAATTTAGGATTGGTCTCTGTTTTGTCTCTATCACGGCCTGTGTGGACTCTTTGTGGAGAACCCCACTGCAAGGCATTCTTACTGTGCCTGCTTTCGACAACCAATAACTTACTAACCCATCATTGGTGGATTGATTATTTTCCCCCACGTTGCAGCCTCCGCCTTCTTATAAAATGCATTCATTTTATTTCAGTCAACTTATAGGAAAGTTGAGAAAAAACACCTTTGTTTATTTGTTGCATTGTAATGCTTGAATTAAAAAAATGCTGAGGCAATTTTTTTTGCTGTTAACTTTATTTAGATTGAAAAAGAAAACATCTTGTGATAATCTGTCTCTGATGTATTTGGTCTTGGTCTTGTCTCGGCGCTCCATGGTCCCGGTTTTGGTCTCGGCTTGTGCGGTCTTCGGAACTGCAGCTCCTCTGGACCTACGCTTTCTTCTTCTTCTCCTTCCTGTGGCACTTTTATCACCCATCACCAAATAATTACACAGCCTCTATTCTGCTCGGCTGCGCCCTCGCTCCCGCTCCATTGTCTCCTCTCCCCACTTTTTGTGTTTGTCTTCGGTCATCTCCCTTTCACGCTTCAGCACGTTCCCAAAGGGGATGTCATTTTTGACACTGTATTGATGTCCGGATGCATTGGTGAGCGCAGTGGGCACGCCCCTGCACAACAGCATCCATGCAAACTGAGTGCACACACCTGTGCGTAATAACCGGGCATTAGCATACAGCCGCGCACCATTTATTCGGTTTTGCGCTCGAGCGAGTAGACCTGTGGTTTGATTAAGATGTATGTGGTACGAGATAACACTGAGACACTGACAGCACGTTCTTTATTGCGGTTGATTTTGTTGGCTCTGGAAGCTATAAATGCGTGTGAAACCAAAAAGGAGAAATCCAATCTTAATGTTTTCTGCTGATTTCCCGCAGTGTAAGGTTGCAGCACAAGGCCGTCTCTCCCCAGGTGGGAAGTGCAGTTATGTCTGTACACCCAAACAACAGCATTAGAAGCCCCACACTAACAATAACAAGGCCTCCGCTGTGTTGGTATCGCCCGGAGAAGTTCACCTTTCTTTCATCAGAAAATATCCACTCCTGGCGCGAATCCTCTCCGTTATTGATCTAGTCTCCTCAACGCCTCGGCCCCCCGAGGAAGATTATGTTCTAATTTTGCCACCGCTCCTCTCAGCCATGCTGAGTGTTGGAAGCGACGATAAGGAGGATTTATCCCGATGATAACTGGCCAGAGGAGGCTGCTGCTCTGGATATTATGCCATTCCTTTTTTTCATATGTCACTACTCCTCAAGGTAAACTAATAGTATCACTTAAGAGGGTGAAATATCTCCCCTCCTCATCCTCTGTAGTGAATTGATGTCGACCCGTGGCACAATTCCTCTCCTCTGGTTATGTCAAGCACAAATATCTTAGTAATTAATTTGCTGCTGTCATCAACGGGCAGTGATGCTCGTCACCGCAGCCGTGCTACTCGGGCACGGTTTATCTTATGAGTGTAATATGCTGTGACGAATGATTTATTAACTTGACATGAAGGGCTTCGGTCGCACTGTATTCCTCTGGGCCTTCTTTTTTTTTTTTTTT
>CAESWR010000110.1:93658-105110 GCA_903171835.1 Mullus surmuletus | reverse complement strand
GGGGGGGGGTAGAGAAGGTGGTAAAACAGAGATAATAAATCCCCCTGTCCAAGAAGAAAAACGGATTGAGAAGGAAGGGAGAAAAAATACCAGCCCTTAATGGTCGAGGAGATTATTGCCAGACACCACACAGAGTAAATCAGACTTGAGCCCAACACACTTGTACAGTAATGTGCAAATTTCCATTACGCCTCAGCTAGGTTTAATTTTTCCGTTTAACAGGCTTATGGAGAGCCGGGATCTGAGGCAGCGGCCTTAAAAGTGGACCATTAAGACAAGCAGAGAAAGAGAGGGGGACCTAACCATTGCCCATTGCTACTTCAAACAGTGTGTGAGCACTTCTGTACTTACATTGGCGGTGTCTTGCTGCCAGGGTCCATAAGGCGCAGCGTGTCCCTGATCACACCCACTTTGACCTCTTCATCAACCGGACTGGGAACATATTCAAAAACTCCTGGAGCCACCTGGAAAAAAAAACTTTCATTACAGCTACATCAGTAAAAAGATGGATATACTATATTCACAAGGATGTTCTCTTACTTCCTGTTCATGTTCTATTCTCATACTGGGGTTTGAGTTCACCTCCAGTAACACTGGTTTCAGGTTTTTCATCAGAAGGATATCAAAACCTAGGATCTAAGAGACAAACACAATGAGTTCAATGTTTCTTACATATATTTGGCATTGTTGTGTCCACTACGCACCTGGAAGCATGTGGGTCCGGGTTTCCCAGGCGGTATATCGGCCTGATAGTAGACTTTAAGTTCAGGCACCACGGCAATGACAGTCTTAATGACGAGGGCAATGATGTCTGACCACACTTTCTTGATGTCGACACCTTTGGCAGCCAGCCGGTACAGCACACTGGAGAGCGTCCGCTTGCTGCCTGTGCTCTGACTGTCAGAGTGGACAAAGTTGCCACTGTGGACGTTGAGGGAGTAGTTTGTCAAGTGCATAAAGACGTGGCTTAAGTTCTTCTGGCTTGGCTCCTATACAGAGATGAAGCCATATCAGTGACATCGATTCGAACACAAGAATTATTTCAGATCATCAGTTCATGGCATGGGATGGGTACCTGGTAGGGCTCAGTGCAAAAACGGGTCAGGCCTTCCTTAGCAATGTAGATCTCCAATGGCTCCAGGGACTTAATCAGCACATAGAGGCGGATATCAAACTTGAGTTTGTCAATGAGCAAAGGCTTTTGGATGTACTCCTGCACCACGGCCTGTTTGGCCTGTGAGCTCGCCATGAGCCTCAGGTCAGCCGGGTCACGGATGAGGTAGATACCATCCCCCTGAGAACCCCCATCTGGTTTGACAATGAAGGTGGGATTCACTGTTGCATCGTTCTCCTTCACCATGCGAATCTATAGGTAACAACAAAAAAATTAACTAGGGCCGTCAACATATTAATGCTCCAAATTTATCTCAAAATCTGAATGTGTTGATTCTTTTCTGAAGCAAATCAATTAATGAAAGGTTAGGTAGGTAGGTAGGTGGGTAGGTAGGTAGAAAGGTTGATGGGCTGCTCTACTTCAACCCGCACGTCCCCAAACCCAGCTTGAATGAATATCTGGATAATTTAGTGAAATAGATTACAGAACACCAGCAGAAACCTTTCTGGTGTGCTGAATGGCAGACTTCCTTGTAAACACCTTCCAGATGGGACTTCAATAAAAGCCAAAATTGTGTGCACATACTGTAGGGATGAAGTGTCTTTCCACTGGAGGACAATAAGTGTGAAGTATCATCTCCGGGAGAAGCACATCGTTCTGCTGATGTTAGGAAGACGGGATCAAGCTGTGTTCGTCACACTACGTAGGCAGAGTGCAAGCGAGGGGGGTCTGTCATCAAAGCAGCAACAACTTTGCTAATTCATGCAACCGGGAGATTCAGCGCATTATACAGACCACCTCAGCCTGCAAGCTACTTTCAAAAGTGAGTGTAATAGAAGAAGTTGGAATTATTTTTGTGCTGTATTGCAAAAGCTACATTTGTTGCACTCAATGAACCACTGGACTTCAGCAAGTGGCTAGACATTGTTTTATTTCAACACCACACATAGATATGACACACCAAAGTGTACCATATATGTTGATCCTGAAAAAAAAATCCAAATGCTATTACTCAGGATTAGTTACAGCAAATATAGTTTTTTCAATTGAATGTTGCTAACTTTAAAACTGCCTGAAATGTATATTTCATCTTTTCAATTCATTCCCCACAGAAGTATTAACACAAATTGAGACGTGATGTTTTTGTGATTTGTCTTTCACACCCCACAGTTTTGTATAAATCTTAAGGCTCATGTCTTTCTTGAGAACCTGCACATGGACACACAAACCTGTGGGATCAGGTGATGCATGTTCCTACCAGTGCTTTTTAAACCATTTCACTGGTCTAAATGTGGTAACGATGTTGCAAGAAATACAATGACGCACCATCAAAAGGTCCAAATTTAGCACATTAAAGGACCTAAAATAAACGAGAAGTTGCTTTCAAATTGGAAGATAGAAAACATGTAAGACAAATGGTGAGTAATACTGAATATAAAATAGAAACCTTGTTGTTGGAGAAAAAAAAGAAAATAGCTCAACTTTTGCACTTGATTTGCAATTAGGGATTAGAACCTTGTTGTGCTGAACATTTCGCAATGGCCTTTTTTTCCTCTATCCAAAGTCGCCAGTGCACCAAAGTGCTATAAGTGTGTCATAAGAAATTACATGCAAACTAAGTTTCAGCAATCCATGATATATTACATGGTTACTTGCCTCGACTTTACTTCTATTTATACGATATGCATGTTAATCAGGAAAGAACAGTTGGAATACAGATTTTAGTCATCTACATTAAGAAGTTTTTATAGTGACCCCAAGAAAACACCATCATTTTTGTTGTAGAATCATCCAATCCACATAATTGTTTATCAGGCAAATTCAAATTTAAAGCCAAGGCTGTTCTTTTGTGTGACAAATGGCATTACAAAATAGATGCGATACTGCGAGATGTCCACACATTATTGTTGATTAACACAAGCAAGATTAAATTAAGTCAGATCTTTTTGACTGCTACTGGTAAGCCATTTCGTTTGTTGTAAACTCAACTAGATATAAAATAATGATAGTGTGGTGCCCCCTGCTGGACATTCTATAGTTGTAATTTGTGGTTTTCTAGAACTGTTTTCTATTTTCTATCTACTTTTCTATGGTCTCACTTTAACTTTTCCAAGATGCAACATGAAAACATTCAGAGGTATATCTCTCTCACAGTCGCATACTTCTCACTTCTATTGGTCATTCACTAGGATGGATAACTCAATGATTTTGGGGAGGGGAATCCATGCAAGAAACTGAGTTGAAAGTAATTATTGATACATAGATGTATGTGCACATTATATATATACAGTAAATAAAGTAACAGAGTAAAGGAGTTCCAGTTGTCTGTCTCACTCTTTGCATTATTGTTTGTATTATTAAATATGTTGCTTTTGTGGTGTATCTGGATAGAGTACCAGAAGCTGGAGGTGAAATGTCTTTTTTTGTATTATGCTGGTGTCATATAATTCAATGTGGTATGGGCCACTTCCTGGCATGACACGAAAATATATACATGAACATATTCGATGTTGCTGCATTGGACGGGTTTCCCCTCGCCTGAATTTTACCAACTGAAACAAAATTAAATCAGTGTCTCTCATCAATTACCAGAGCTCTGGTGGTCCAGTGGAGGCAGAGAAAATAAACAACTGTTGCTTCACAGTGGAAGAAATGCAGGTGGATTCTGCATCAGATTTACAATTCCAGATAATCAGCTATCATTCAGATGACCGGCATGATTGTGCAGAGAGAGCTTTGAAACCGTACATGCGATTGTGGTGAAAGTTGGGCTGTATTTCATGGCTAATCTGTGAATTTATGGATCGCACTGTGATGACTATTCATTGTAATTTAAGGACCACATCTATTTTCCAGGATTCACTGGAGAAACAAAAATGGGAGCTAAGCTGTCTGCCAAGTCGCACATGGACATGGACACAACTTTCCGAGCTATATTCATCAAGCAGATCAAGGGATTTTCAAAGCTCGGACTAAGTCAGTGGTGTCCATTGCAGTTATAAATCCCCTATAGGTCACAACTTTCTCTACCTAGTACTCAAAAGGCTGCTGTGCACATCACATACCCTTTTTAACTAATTTTCTTTGAAATGCAATGCAGTTGAGTGCATTTATAAATATCTGCATGTGTATCACTATGACTTATTTGGAGAGAGGAAATAGGTCGGAAAGCGTTTTCCCTACATGTTTGTCAGCGGGAGTAATTCAGGGTTTAGTGTGTATTACCATAAGAATACTTGAGTCCCTTGACTCTCCAAGGCAAGGGACCAAAAATGAAACACACCGACTATAACCCAGCTGTTCTCATCCACTTTTAAAATAAATATCTGATATCATTAGACTTAACTTCATTTCATACATTTAGAACACAGTTGAACTAATCTATTTTACCTATTGTGATAATCTTACAATGTTTTGGGTCATAAGATTACTGCAGCACAGTTCTGCTGAGAAGAGATACTGCAGAGTTTACATAAAAATAACTCAGAATGTGTTAGTGAATCAGCACTGCAAATCGGATACACAACAGTGAAGTGAATTTCTTTTATGCAATCTTCACATCCACCGTTATGTGTGCAGCTATACCTGTGTGGAGAACTGCTGGTACTCATCAGGCAAGATCCAGGATCGTGGGTAGAAGTCATACTCCTCTGGGAACAGCTCTTGCATCGTCCGCACCGCCCGACTCAGGTTGATCTTCCTCAACATTTCAAGCATTCCTACAACACACGTGACAAAGTTTCAGAGACAACAATGATCATGTGGGTTCCATCAATTTTCGTTAAACAGACAGGTGAAAATGAAAAAAAACAAAACAAATGGATGTGAAGACCTCATACATTTAATGACAAGATGAATTTAAGTCAGAATATTGAAGATTCCAATTTGGCTGTATATTATACCGATGAAGCATTGCATGCATAATTGGGATGTAACAATATAGTTCCAGAACAATATGACACTGTAATTAATATTAGTATATTAATAATAATTTGTCAATTCACAGTTTTTAAACGATTAACATCTAAGTCCCTTCTGTGCGTTTATATAATATCACATCTATTCAGATTTCTACTGCTATTCCTGAGCTATCTAATGCTTATTACTAACAAAATGGGCTATGGGCTAGCAAATAAGTAGTTTGCTGGTGTTGCCGGTGTAAAGTTACAAAGACTGAACATGCTTTTTAGAGCCTACAGTTCTCAACTTTATGCATTGCTTATTTTTACCAAGATCAAGCGACATAAGACTTCTCTTACTTTGGAAACACTACTTTTTTTTGCCCTCGTCACTCGTTTAAGTAGAGGCGGAGGTAGCAGGAAATACCTGGGAACTTGTTCACCTGCCCTGAGACAATGTTCTCATTATCATGGAAGGAAACACCATGCCAGTAAATGTCACAGGGCGACCGTCGTCCCAGTGGGAACTGAGGAGAGGAAAGGGGAAGAGATAAATGTTAAATCACGTTAAACAATCTGATTATACATAAAAGTATTGGGTTTCTTGTGTCTTCTAAAGGAATAAACTGATTGATTGTTAGTATGACTCAGGGCTCTAGTTGGGTATGTGAGTCCATCTGGTGACCACAGAGTGAAAGGATAATCTTGCCTTAAAATGGTAGGTAGTGCGTGCGGTGATGTGATGAGCCAGGAAAGAGGAGAGGGAGTGACACTATAAAAGGATTTAAAGAGCTTGGAAACTGCGCTGCCAACAAAGAGCAGCTCTTTGTGATTTACACCTCCACTCCTGCCCTCACTCGCACACTATGGAACACACACCACACTGCAGTAATTTAAATCCAAATCACTAAGACGCTTTCCGATAAAGCTTTCTGACCATGAAATAATCATTCAATTATAACAACCTAAACAACTTTTCTGAGATTCTGACAGCTGTGAGGCACTTCATCCCATCACAATTATTAAAAGTTTTATTCTGGTACAACTAGCCGACACCAAAGAGCAATGGCTCACGCAACTGGGTTAGCATGTGAGCGTGTGAATCAGGGAATCCCTGATGGAACGTGAAGCCCTGCTATAAATACTTGCAGAGATTCCAGCATTCTGAACTTAATCGCATCAAAGAAGGAGGTCTGATTAGTGTGCGTTGTTTCTGGGCATCAGGGCTAAAGTCAGTCATCTACTTTCATGTGTGGAGATACACAAACAAAAACAAGCCTAGCTGAACTAATTTGTCATGCCACTTTGGAAATACGCTCAGTGAGGCCTTGCCTACGGACAATCTATCTATTTTAGCTACTCCAACATGGCAGCAAATCTGATGTGTCGTGCCGCTGCGCAACAGTTTAGCCTCAGATGTGAATCATTACTCCCTAAGATGTTCAACTGTGAATGTCCAGTCCAGATGTCACGTCTGTATGATCTGATTAAAAAAAATACATCAAGCACGTGATAACATCAGTTATTAGTCTCATTGTCGTGTAGTTTTCAACTCTGGCCCTTTTGGCCTGTTATTCTCTTTGCCACAAGAGAACTGACAACCTATTGGATTAGAGGAGCTTAAGTCTAATCATTTCCCACTGTTTAACAGAATGCCATATGCCGAAAGTTGGTTGACAGCTGGGCTGGCTCTCGGGTTTCTACAGAATGTAGAAATGCAGAATGCAGAATATTCTGGCCTGACACTCTAAAGTCGCTGGGCCCAAGCAACATTATGTGGATCCCTTCGACTGAAATATCTGCAGTGTTTACATGTGTTTCGACCAAAGGTTTGGACAACAGAGGCCAGAATTTTGTCAACACACATGTGTTAATGAAATGCTATGAATAATATATTTTCTAATATGAGCTATATTCCTTCTTTATTTATTTATTTTCTTTCTTTAAGATCATTGCATGCCCTCAATTTGACTGCATATATTTATACTTTTTTCCAACTGACTATAAATATATGTCTCACAGTAGGCCTGAGAGAAATGGAATTCAATTACTCCCTGTGCTACAAAAAAAGCAGAATTGACATAGAGCAGACTTTATCTAAGAAATAAAGAGTAACTGTGAAATGACATTTTGCATTTTTTGTTTCATTGGCTACATTCTTACATCTTTAAATGACTACAAACATGTAAAACCCGCAAACTTCCATTCATTATCGACAGTATCTTCACTTCAGAGATGCTGACAGGTGCTGTCAAAATGTTCCATCATCTACGAAGGCATCAACTTTGCTGGAGGCCCAAAGCCCGGTAATGTATAGGTCTGCAGACAGCGTTTCTGACAGTGGACCTGGTCAGGGTTTAGAGTTTCCCTTGCTGGGTGAAAAGTAGAGTCTTTATTTGAGCCGTCTCATCGCATTGCCCCTCATTACCTCTCATGCATAATGGAGAGTATGTTCATAATGGCAGACAGTGGGTTTAAATTGCGTCGCATTCAGTCCGCTTTCTGACAGAGCAGAAGTTGTTTAAGGATCAGAGAAAGAGGCACCGCATCAATAATGATCCCTCTACCTCAGTGCCATTTTTTTCAATTGTGTCATCTCATGGAACTGGTAATTCTCCATCATGTAATCATCCATGCATATTTTGTTAGTGAATTATGGATCCAAATGGATAAGATAAGTGGTGGTTTGAAGGATTTGCGGACTTAGTCACTGCAATCATAATAATCTTGGCTTGATGCTGAGGATGCTCCATTAGACTTCCCAAGAAAATGAAATGAGTAATCTCTTGAACTGATTCAATAAAAACCTAACATAATAACCCAAATGACAGCAGGATGTATTATTTTACATTACAACAGAAGACCAGCTTTGTTTTAGCTACATATGTGCAATTGGCAAGGCACGATGTACAAAACGAAACAAATGGCATCATCCTCAAACATTTGAGGACTGTTGGGGCAAATTTTGCACAAAGAAAACCCTTTTTTTTTGTTTTTTACATTTTTATCCAAAATGAGAATTCAAAAACGCAATCTGATTCCAACAAACTAACTGTCAGAAAAACTGAAAAAGAGAATATAAAGGAGCACCATGACATGACTGCACATTAAAGAAACACAAGAAAAAAAAATGAGGAAAGGTCGTCTCAAACTAACACTGTGGTGTGCAGTTTGTCTCTAGCGGTAAATGAATACTGGTAATTATTTCTGGTTATGAATGACATATTGAAACCAAGCACATCCTATCAGTTTCCCCACCAAGTTGTACTTGAAAGGAAAGATCTCTGCCTTACAAACAGGGACACAATTGTGCTAGAGAGAGGGGCAAAAGTGTTCTTATAATGATACCACTGAGGTTTCTATGCTTTAAGTTTGCGTGCAATGTGCAGGTTATTGGCTAAACAGTCACGTTTAAGTCAAGTCAGAGAAAAAGCTAGTTCAGTTTAGTTGGAATAAATACCAGATAACTCTGAGCAGCTGATGTCAGTGATGCTCTCTAGATGGAAACATCAACATCGCCTCCTTAAAGCACCAGCAAAAGATGGGGAATTTCATGTGGCACACCTCTTTCCACTTCAGCAGCTTGATGCTTATCTTTAGTGCCTCCAGCGAGGTCTTAGCCTTGGAGGTGTCCACTGTCACAGGTCTTCTCCTCCTGGTCATCTTGTCTTGGACGTTCTTGCTTGGGTGGATGGCAGCGTGGTTCCCGTTGGCCTCGGACCTCCCCTGCAGCGAGTTTCCATCTCCTCTAACCAGAACCGCCCTCTCACTCCCGAGCCGGTTCAAGTTCTTCCCACCAGGAGCGCAAGCCGAGCCATGGAAGAGGTGCTTTCCACCAGAGTTCTTGTCATCTCTCCCGGGTTTGGCACAACCTTTGGCCTGGTTCTTGCAGGTGATGGAAGGTGCATCTCTGTCCGCGGTGGAGAGGCTGGCAGGCTCTGGTGAGATGGCAGCAGGGGGCGAGGACAGTGGTACCTGCCGCTCAGGACCCCCACCCTGCTTTTCCACATCAAGGCCAAATGACTTCATTTGTTCCAGCTGAAGCTTGACTCGGACATAATGATCAGTCATTATGTGGAGCGATGGCGGGGACGCCGATATGCAGGGCACTGATGTACCAGAGGCTTCCTTGAGATGATGCGGCGCGCATTGCCAGCTCAGAGGGCTCGTTACACAGCCAAAGCCATATACTGTATGTCAGTCGGGTGATTTTCCAAACGGCGCGAAGACAAGAGAAGATAATGCCCTCGACGTCATATGTGTAAGCGATGAGCAGTTGCCATCACGGGCTTAAGGAAAACGCGAGCTAAAACCATTAGCCAACTGCCCCGATAATTCATTGAGTTGAAGTTGAAAAGGCTAGCGACTCCCGCTGCTACTGGCGACTCTTAGCCGGCTAGCTGCTCCGAGGTCGCGAAATCTGGCCTCAGCCTGTCAAACTTCATTTGGCTGACACTTACGCTCCGTCTCGTTAGCTAAATGACATCGGACTTATTTCCAGTCGTTACCTCTACAGGTGCCATTATCTACTGTTCTAGCTGCGAGGAGCGACGGCGGAAAGATGCCCGTGGTGGTTTTGTTGTGTCTGTTTCGTCGCTGGTGTGTCACACAGCAGGCGCGGAGCAGAAGCAGAAGGCAGGGCAGCCCAGCCTCCATCTGCCATCAGCTGATGCTGCCTTCGTGGCTCCTCGTATCTTCCGCGTTTCTACAACCGCACACACAACCCTCTCATATACTTCGCCCACCAGAACACAAGAGTAATTTTGAACGCATTAGGTAACAACTACCAATAAATCGTATATACAAGAGTGCCTACTTTAGCCGTTTGAACGGGTGATTAATTGAGAGTGTAGAAAATATCTGACAGCACCTAAAAGCAACACAAGGATGCCATGTCTACGTATTTGCATCCACCAATTTCAGCAAATCATAATAGCGTTCTTCCCTCTTCTTTTCCACATTTTAAATCTCAAATTGCCAACGCAGCATTGTTTAAAGCAACATATTGAATGTGATTTTGTTTAATATATTGAATTGTTTCACAACAAACAACACCAGGACCTCTAAAAGCGCTAGGCAGGATTTCACCTCAACATTTAGTGGGTTACCAAATGAAAACATTTTTTTTTGCCATTTACACTCCACAACCACGAAAAGTAACTATGGATTGATGTCCTCTAAAATGCATCTTGGACTACACATAGATAATTTAGATAGGTTTAGGCTATAAATTTGTATTGGACTCGCTTACCTTTTAAGGGACAAAAGCCAAGTCCCATCAGTAGTAATTATATTTTGGGGCAAGACCTTTACTATTAATCATTATATTTTGGGTTAAGGCTTTTGTTCAAGCAGAGAGTGAGCAATATTAGATTTCATGTGTGTCATCAGTTGAAATTCAACAAAAAGACAGAAAACCATCATCTGCACAGTCAGAATCGATTTCCCACAGGCGCTTATGTGTTGTTTGAGTGATTGGCATTGTCACATCCAATCCAGACAGGTATCCAGGGATTACAAATGTCAAAGGAAGGACCACAGTTTGATGATGAAACAGTTCCATTCAGATCTGGACAGGCAGTCCTGCTGGAGATCTAGTATAAAGTCAACCACAAAACAACCTGAGCAGAAATGAAATGAGGACAGGCGCATTTCCTCACATTTCATTTGAACAATTTCTAAAACACAAAAGACTGTTCTCATGTAAAAATATCACCAGAGGGCAGTGTTCTTCCTTTTTATGTTTGCTACAGCTCCATGGCAGACTGCATTGCTGGGTAAACATAAGTCAAACATTTGACTGACACATCACACTCCACTGCAATGCTAAAACAATGAAATTCCATATAAATGTGAACAGATTTTTCAAACAGAACCCCTCTCAAATTCATTTTCAACAACAACAAAAAAGACTGATTATGTTAAAAAGACAATAAGATTGTGACAATCACATGGAGCCCAGTATTTGGGGAAATGGTGAAATTAGCTCTGATGTCCACTACCAGCACATCAAACACATTATGCCTGCTTCTATAATGCTCATAAGGTGAAATAGGATGTGTGAAACGGATCAATGTAATTTATTTTTTAAACCAAGTAATTTTCACACGCTTTCTCCTCTCATTTGTGAGACCTTTTATGCATTTTGTGAGACCTTTTATGTATTTTGAAGTTTGTCAATGCTCTGCACATATTAATATAATAATTCATATTTAGTAAAGGCTTTCAATCTATTACATACTTCTAATACAATATATAATATGGTGTAAAAGTTGTATTATATTATATTATATTATATTATGATAATATATCGTGATGTGTATTCTATTCTATTCTATTCTATTATTCCTCTTCAAACTCGGCGGGCTGTTGGTGTCATACGTGGTTAGCGGATCTCAGTAGCACAGATTTCAGTCGGCGGTAGAAAAAGGAGGGGGGG
>CAESWR010000110.1:72919-86757 GCA_903171835.1 Mullus surmuletus | reverse complement strand
CCACTGCTCAGAATTTAAATTTGAGAGACACAAATCATTGTATTATGCAGTGATACACTTATTATTCTATATATATCATATATCATTTTTTATGTTTGATACATGCTCTTCTCAAAAAGTTCAAAGTTTTCGCTTTTTACTACGTTGTATACTGCACTTAAATCAGCTCAGCCTTTGATAACAAAGCCACCAGTAGATGGGGCAGTTGTCTCAGAATGAAAACATTCTCCATTTCCAACCTCAAGCAAAACAAGGATCATAGGTTCTGACATTTTAACACAAAGTGACCCACCTTGGGTCAGACAGAGAGAACATGCAAAATATGTGCTTGAATTTGGTATGGCTGTTATTTTTGTTTAGATGTGCCAATGGTTTTGTTCTTTGCTGAAATATGAGTAGAATCAGATCGGCGTTCCTCCCTCCTGCCAGTCCTGAAACTGAAGCTCAGCTTGATAACCGACAGGAGAATGTCTAAAGTAAAAGATAAAATCCTCACATTATCTCTGGCATTGTCTTACACACCATGCTTTCTGCTGATGAAGAGCTGGAAATATCTGAAACTAAGAAGAGGATATCTCAGAAAATGAACAAATCCATCAAGATTAACAGCTTTATTTATACAGAAAATTAAAAAGAAAAACACACACAGATCTTATCGCTAAAAAAGGCAGATCCTACACTGAAGAATTAGACCTAGTCAGACATTAGACATAACAGCCACACGTTATTTTGAAAAATAAATAAAAATAAACTTGATGAAGAGATTGTGTGTTCCTCCTGATACTTCCACTTACATATAACAGTTACGTACACATTCCCTGACAAATTATATTTCCTTAATCAAATAACAACAGAAAAAACAAACCAAAACAATGACTAAGAGTGTTTTCTCTCTTAATTTTTCTCAGTTTATGTTTTTGATTCCAAAGAGTGGCAAAGATGGAAGACTTTCATCCCCGACAAACATGAAAAGAATATAGTAATGCTGCACTCTTAAAAATAAATATCAAGGAAATTCGTATGCATCAAATGTCTTTAATTCCTGGATTAGTTTATCTATATATACAACTGTTAACAATATAATGTCACAAGAGAGACAAAACAGTTTCCTTTAGAGAGTATGCAGAATGGTTATACTTGATAACATTAATTTATATATGAAGGGACTGATTTACAAAAGGTTTGTGTGTAAAAAATGTGTGCTAACTTCACTCACAAAAAAAGGAAGATCTGAGGAGTGTGTCTTCAATGTGAAAAAATACCTTGCCTAAATGATCTTTCTGCCTGTGTGAGCAAAATACTTGGCAGTGTCAATGTCATTTTATTCACGCTGTGTGATTTACAAAGCCAGAACATAATTGTGACGATTTTTTTGGGCCGTTTTTACAGCACAGTTTTGCGCATGAACAACTGTGATTATGGTGAGGAGGGAATTAGCCATTTTTAGTGCTAAACGTTACCACATGAAGCCCATGTGGTAACATTTAGCACATACATCGTCGTTTAATTTGATGAATATCTGAATATGCTGAATGTTTCAAATGAAAGAAACGAACAGTATGTTTGTGTTATTTTGCGCCCACCTTGGTCTGCAGTGTCTTCTCTGTTGGTCCCTAACCTATTTTATCATTACTTTTATTATTTTTTGTTCCTCTTCAGACATCTTGCTATCTTATACCCGTAGCACTGAATTTGTTACAGTTAACCCCCGATACTGTGCTTTTTTTTTTTGTCATATTCAGATTTTTTGATCTAACTCCACATGCATTTATTTGTGTCTTTTGTGTCTTTGTGTCTATCATTTACCATAATCGTGTGTAGTAGATTGCCCGCAAAACGCCTGCAGGCAAAATGCACAAACTATCACCTTGCAAAAACAATTTTGCCCAAAACAGGCCCATAATAGTTGGTTTAGATTTCAGTGAACAATCCTCAACCACATTAACACAGACAACATTGCGGTTCTTTTTCGCTTAATTTTGGAAAATAGATTTCCCTGTTTTCATGAGGAGATCTTTGACTTGCTTCGTGCTCTTGGAGTTGTTGTTAAACAGGTGATAACGCCAGTTGCACAAACTGCTAATGCCTCTTAGGGGATCATTGGCCTTAATAAATTCTACTAGATCATGTTTCAGGTCATCTCCGTGGGTCAGCAGGACGATTGTACTCTCTGTTGGGCTGGATCACCCTACTCGGTGGCTATGTGTCGATCCGCCCTGCGTGTTCGTTTATCTGGAGTCTGAGCCGCAGATGATCTTCAAAAATGTTTATTAACAGAAGTTGAGAAAAATTACAGAGCTCTGGGTCGATGCTTCGCTCCCCTAACCGATAATAGTCAGTGTCGGTTCACGAAGTCCGACTGACTCTCTCTTTCCCTGACCCAGCTTTTTGTTAGTGTGTGCCGATAGATTGCGTCATTCTTCGTTAATTGTGATATGCAGCTTCTTGGGATTCAAGGTCGTCTTCCTTTCTTTCTGGGGAGTTCTCCGCTCACTGCAGCTGGGAGTGCCAGCCTCCTCCACCCTGTGTTGAGATGAAAGTCTAGCACAAACCCTGGGAAAGCTGGTGCACATTCGTTAAGTGAATTTATATCTGAGTGCAAAGGTTATATGAAACACCTGTGAGTTATAAAGAATATGATACTTAGAAGGGATTATATGTTAGTACTAAACATGGTGTGAGGCCTTCTACGTGAGCCGTACAAGGAAGTGCAACTTTGGTAAAAATGAAGTGTGGAGAAATGGGGTGTGGTGGGACAGACTTACATCTCCCTGATGTTCCAGCCAATTTTTTGTTCCAGTTTAGGTATGATTTCTTTCTCAGCATCAGAAAGGCGTCCAAGCTGCAACACAAGCAATATCACACATTTCCCAGCCTTACAATATTTCTTACACTCCTCTACTTGTGCTTGGGCGTTAGCAAGTTGCGCGCTAAAGAAGTCTGGAGTGTCAACCACTATCACTGGCGCAGCGTATGCTCCCGTAACTACAGCAGAACAAACAGTGGTGACTGGCAGGGAACTTGGCCCAGACTTAAAAATCTGTGATGTACTCAGATTGGAATTTAAGGCAGCCAAAATGGTATTTGCAGAAGCGCTCTTCCCAGTTCCAGTTAATCCCATCAGGACAATGGTATATATTCTGTCAGGTGGCTCATGGGTAACCACCGCATCTGAAAGAAATGGTTCGAACAAGTGTGTCATGCTGATAATCTTCTGTCTCAAGGAATTATATCTTGATGAAATGAACACAGCTTGTATACAGTCATACCGGTTCTAAATTCAGGAGCTGTGGTGTTAGTTGAGATGAGTGGAATTCTGGAGGTGGAACCTGTAAAATGCATCCAATATATACGTTTTTTTCTCTGCTTTTTGCAATAAACTCAGATAAAAAATTCTTCCTTTTACCCTTTCAGTAATGCCTTATAGTTGTCCATTACGCTCTGTATCACAGTGTTCAGTATCCTAATGCTAACCACCAAGGAAGGGAACTGCTCTTGTATATTTTACATATTCAAACTTTAAAAAGGTCAGTTTGATTGCTTAATTTTGTAACGATATTGTAAATAGATATATATACAGTATATATAGATATAATAGATTTTTTTATAATAGACATTTTCATTCCTTTTTTTGGCAACTTTTTTTTACATGACAGCAGAACATTGTAGGTAGAAAAGGGCAGGAAGTGAATAATGAAGCCCTGAAATCAATAACGCAAAGCTAATGTTTAAATATTGACTGTAGTCTAAATTTAAGCATTTAATTTAATTTCTTTGAATCTCAGTTGACAGTTTGATGGATTATAGATTCAAGTCATAAAATGAAAAGATGTCCATATCCTGACAGAGACAGAGACTGGCTTTTACCTGTACTCCTGTAGTTCATCACCGCGTTGCCATCACATCTGAAATAGTTATAGAAACTGTGAATCACATGGTCATAGAGTACCTGTGCTTTGGAGCTAGACTGTGCTCATGGATGTGACTGTGAGTGTTTCTAAAAGGATTTTTGTATATACTAAATCTAAGGTCCCATATTGTGCAAAATTCACTTTATAAAGGTTCTCTAACAGTCATATGTGTCCCCATAGCCTGTGTTTGAGGCACCGGAAGTGAAAAAATTCTTTCCCCTCCCTCACTTGCTTGCTCCAGTTTTTGGCAAATGTGTGCTAAAATGGGTGAGTCTGAGATTCTTCCCTTTGTGATGTCAAGAAGAGAAATAACCACTCCCCTCCACTCCCCCCGTAGTAATGTATGCTGTAGTAGTGGATCTTTAATGATCATCAGAAATGGATGTGTCGGCCAGTGTTTGTGGCCCGGCAGCCCACCCGGACGTGGCGGCGCATCCGCCAGCCCACCCGAACGCAGCGGGAGGGTCCTCACACAGGCAGTCCTTCAGTCACAAGAGGAGATCGTACGTGGAATCACAGGCATCAATGAGCGGATCAACCGCATGATTAACGTTCTTGAACAAAATAAACAAAATAAATCCATTATATGGCTTCATGAATCTTGTAATCGTGCGCTTCTTCCTCATTCACACTGTGGCCATGAAATTCTGCCGGGAAAGGACGGCTGCCCGGCCGGGGATCGACGTCCATCCCTCCGGCATCTGGGTGGGTGGTCTCACGGGGGGAAATACTGCTCGGCCAGAGGGATGCCATGCAGGTTGGCCACATTGTGAAGGACGCCACATGCCTGCCGTCACAATGCGGCCCACCTTCTCCGGGCCATAGAGCAGCCCCCCTCCCCCACACACACACACACACACACACACACACTCCGGTCGACACCGACCCTTCAACTCTCAACTCTCCACCACTGAGCGAGTGGGAGTGGAGGTGTTTGTAGCTCCACTCTGGGTCAGTGAGGGGGGTTGAGGACGGGGGTCATCAGCCCGGTCCTGAGGGCGGAGCCACTGTCACCTGCAGTAAAAGCACAGTGTTGGGGTATTATGATGACCATGTAACATTTCCTCACCCAGCAGCAGCCGTCCGTCACCACCTGCCTGCAGCCTCTCACACACAGTGCTGTTGTAAAGAATGTGTGAGTCGTGCGTTGAACCAGGCCACCTCGCAGCAATGTTGAGCAGATCCATCTGCAGATGATGATGATGATGATGCAGATGCCGGTTGAAGGTGGACTGACTCACCCCGGAACGCTCCACCATCTCCCAGTGGAAGGATCAAGTGTTGATCCACTGGCACCGCTCGGCTTCTGGCGGTTCTGTGCTCGAGCGCCGGTCGCAGCTCGTCCACATCTGCAGCAGGACAGGCCGCGGGAGCCGGAACCGGCTCGGCAGCCACATCTGTATTGTGGAGCAAGTCCTCTCGCTCCATGAAATGTCGCTCCAGTGTGACTGCGCGGTTTGCCAAGTCCTCCAAAAGCGCAAGTGCTGCTATTGTTGATAGTTGTACATTCTGCACAATAGTGAAGGCTCTTTAACAGCCACGTAGGTGATTGTGTTTGTGTTGATGGCTGATTTGTGCCCGATGGGTGCACGGTTGTCAAATAGTGACAGTCACCGGCTGGACCGGCCATCGGACAGACATTGTCCCGGTGGGCCGTCGGGTCAGTGGGCTCAGGAGAAAAAACACTTGCGGTGCAGTTGTTTGTGTCGCATCCAACGCAGCCGATGATTTTCTTCAGCTCTGATTTCTTTCCAAACAGAGCAACAGTTTACTGTTCAGGATACTCTGAAAAAAGCACACAAAAAACGATAAAAAACAATAATACCGAGAATGTTGCTTATTTTACTAGCATGCCATTACGTTTCTCTAGGCACTCCTGCCTTTAGTCCACAGTACCACAGTACTTATTTTAATGTTGTGTAATATTGCAATCATCAAGAAGTCAATCGGCCAGAAATAACATGGGAACAATGCAATCAATATTGCTACTCAACACACATATTCCTTAAATACATTTGGAAGAGGTTTTTGAGTACAAGTAGTACTAATAATATAATACATACAGCTAGAATGCCACACATGTGTTTGCTGTGGTGGTATTAACCCATTTTGCATTGTGTTGTAGTCAACTTCCTGCTTTTGGTTCACTTGTACTAATTTCAACACCATTTCTGCTCAAGATTCAATTCGGCACTCTTGGGTCAGTGCTGAATGTTAGTCCTACCAGTACACCCACGTTAAATCAAATAACTGAAAACTTTAATGTTGTTGAACGAGGACCTTCAATATGAATTATGATTTCTGTAAGGCTCCCCCATCAAAAATACCTTTGCCATATGTTAAGATAAGTAGGAATGTGCATTTAGCACTTTCGTATTCTTAGTGTAGTGTCAGTAAGCACACCAGTGACACATTCTATAAATTCAATACTACTGATTTTTATTGCGATTTTTCACAATAGGACACTTTTTAACTGATTTTGAATTTGGTGAGTGAAGGACATCACAACACACAGTACACGTTTTTAAAATCTAAGCTATTTTAGAGCAAGTTTATAAAATGAATTTTCTCAAGAATGGAAACACCATCAAAAAACAAACAGATGACTCAACTATCAATCACATACCTGGTGGTGGTGGTTTAGAATGCATTTTAACTGTCTGGCAAAAGACAGCTGGGGCCTCATGTATCAACGCCGTTTACGCAAGAAAAACGTGCGTACGCAAGGATCAGAGCTCACGGTGGGATGTATTAATCCTAGAAAAGTGCGTCGATTCTTGCGTCTGCCACGGCAGCTTCGGAGGTGCCGTGGAAACGTGCGTAAATCCAGATTCTTGCGTGAGCGGCACTTTGGTCCGTTGGCGACACTGTGTGGGCGGGCGGCGGGGGGGCGCTTGCAACGTCGGACCGGGCGTGGGGGGGCGGGTGCTTGTAACATCGGGGGTCACACCGCGTTACAGCAGAAAGCGCAATGATGAACGTAGGAGAAACAGCGCTGCGTTGGATGCGACACAAACGACTGCACCGCGAGTGTTTTTTCTCCTGCGCCCACTGCGGCACCGGCCTACCGACCCACTCACCCACTGAGCCACCGGCCCACCGGCCCACCGGGACAATGTCTGTCCGATGGCCAGTCCAGCCTGTTGGTGACTGTCACTATTTGACAGCCGTGCACACATCGGACACAAATCAGCGATCAACACAAACACAATCACCTACGTGGCTGTTAAAGAGCCTTCACTATTGTGCAGAATGTACAACTGTCAACAATAGCAGCAGTTGCGCTTTCGGAGGACGTGGCAAACCGCGCAATGACACCGGAGCGACATTTCATGGAGCGGGAGGACTTGCTCCACAATACAGATGTGGCTGCCGAGCCGGTTCCGGCTCCCGCGGCCTGTCCTGCTGCAGATGTGGAGGAGCTGCAGCCTGCTCTATGGTCCGGAGAAGGTGGGCCGCATTGTTACGGCATGTGGCGTCCTTCACAATGTGGCCAACCTGCATGGCATCCCTCTGTCCGAGCAGCATGTCCCCCCGTGAGACCACCCACCCAGATGCCGGAGGGATGGACGGGAAGCAGTCATTGCCCGCCAGAATTTCATCGCCACAATATGAATGAGGAAGAAGCGCACGATTACAGCATTCATGAAGCCATATAATGGATTTATTTTGTTCAACTAAACGTTCAAGAACATTAATCATGCGGTCGATCCGTAATTGATGCCTGAGACTCCACCTACAATCTCCTCTGTGACTGAAGGACTGCCTGTGTGAGGACCCTCCCGCTGCGTCCGGGTGGGCCGGAGGATGCGCCGCCGCGTCCGGGTGGGCTGCCGGCGACACACACACTGGCCGACACATCCATTTCTGCTGATCATTAAAGATATGGGTTTATTGAAATGCCTGATTGTGTGTTATTCTTGCGTTTATATCTATGGCAACGCATGTGGGAATGTTGCAGTAAGAATTGGACCCCCCAGTTACCCCCCAGGCAGGGGCGGGGCTTACGGACAGGCGCCCCTGGTCAATATTTATTTGATATTCACTTGCACGTCAACAGTATTTATCTACATTGTTGCAATTTTATTTTACATTTTATTCTTGACACCACTTGTTCAGATTTGTATTTTTGTAATAAACAAAAGTTCATACTTTATATATCTTGTTGATGTCAGATTATTTACAACAACGATTATTAATAGGCCTGTGCTTTCAAGGACTTCTATTGGTCCCTGGACCTCACTTTGAGAACCCCTAATCTCTTCTAATCAATTTTTTTCACTATGCATTCCTAGAAATGTTGTGCAAATACCTAATTTTTTCGGTGTGCTTGGATAGGGTGGGGGGGCCCCACGAAGTTCTTGCTTGTAGCCCCAAAAGACCCTTGCAACGCCACTGTCCGGACAACTGGCATTTTAGTTCCTTCACCTTTCTCTTTCTCAGCTCGCTTTTCGGCGGGAAGTCAGTGTCGTATTTTCCATGAATAGTCCGAAAATGCCGCTCCACATTTCCCTTCTTCGGTATTGCGATGGTCGACTGGCAGATGAGGCAAACGCACTTCGAAAATGTCATAGTGAAAAAAAAGTCCTCCTCCCATTCTGCATGAAAGTGATACGTTTTTGTTTTCTTATTTGGCCCACTCATTTTTATACCTTTTCACATTTCAGACAAAAAACGAGGATAAAAAATTGGCCGCCGATTAGCTTCTTAGTTTTGCGCCATTAGTGCCGTTGTTTGCGCATGCGCCATGACCTAAGTGTCAGGAAAGTTCAGATGCCATCTGACTGGCTGCCCTGTGTGTCAATCAAGTGACGGGATGGATCATAGGCTGACGTCTATTTTTTTTAATGTCTCGCGATCTACCGGTACGTCGATCACGATCGACGTATTGAGCACCCCTGATGTAGCCAAATACTTTTGATAACTTATCATTGTTGGAGCCGTATTTCCTATGAAGTGTTTTTGTTTACATGACATGTTTATTTTATGCTAAGGATAATTCATTGAATTATGCCCTCACAAAGAGAAGTTATGTTTATGTTATTTGGAACATTGATCCCCCCTTTTTTGTGGTTTAAGAGGTGGTCATCTGTAGCCCGGTAATGGCTGGCTGACAATCAGCTGTTAAAGGTGGGCGTGAACAAGGAGGTGCGTTTTTTTTGTGTTTGGACAGACGGGGTGATCAAACAGTTTTTTAACCACAAAACCCGAACCACCACAGCAGAAGTGAATTTGGTCGCCTTTCTTTTGGATCACGTTGGAGGAATGTACACCAATTGAGTGATTTCGCTTTCGTTGAATAAAAGGCGTTGGATCACTTCGTCTACGGGGTGATTGTTCGGGGTGCGTCTAAAAATCTTACCCCGATCGTGGATGACGGCGTGCATGGGAAGCAAGCCGCTACAATCATCGTCACTGGTTTGTCAGTTTAGGATTCGAGTTTGAGCGTGCTAACACTAATCCCGTAGGAGGAGTTAGTTTCTTAAAAACGCATTTTGACTTGCATAGGGCTTATCTGTGAAAGTGTCACCATTTGCATTTGGCTCACTGATGGAAGTTTGAGGCTTTGTCACGGCTACGCCCTTTAATGTAGGAAAATTCTTTTGATAACTTTTAATCCACACTGGAGTGTCTACTTATGTGCTCAGTTTCAACTATCTAACCTTGAAACATCTACACTAATGTGTGCACTCATGGAAGAAGTTTCAGATTTCTAACATCAAATCCCTAGGAGGAGTTTGCTGTTGACCTACCTTTGAGGTAGAAAAATTATTTTGACAACTTTTCATCTACACTAATAGGTCTACTTATTGCAGGAGTTTCAGATTTGTAACATCAAATCCCTAGAAGGAGTTTGTTAAATTCCAATGCCATAAAAGGCCAAAAGACACATAACCATTGCGCCTTCTTTTAAAAAGGTTGGATTTCCTGTGGGCCATGGCCCAAGGGTCCAGGAGGCTTTTTTGTGCATCTTGGGATGCTACTTCAGCCTGATGAGTTTAGTATTCTTCCATCCAACAGGGTGGGGGCACTACAGAGGCATGTATTTGCTGTTGCCACGAGGTGGCGCTGTCACATATTCAGGATGTTTTGACATAAATCAATTCAGGGTCAGATTGTGAATTAAAGTCTAACGTTTTGTGAAGATCAGACTAAGTTTTGTGAAGTTATCGCATTTTCAAATTTCAGCAAAAAACAGAATTTTTCCTTTAATTTTGCTGCATTGCAGCCCTTTGCCTTGAACACAAGATTTTGACAAGGATTCGTCCTGAAGGTGTTGGAAGAATGATGAAAAATGAGAGTCCTCCTCCTTTCGATTTTGTAGGAGTTTCACCTCTGCAAAAAAGGCGCAGTTGGTATTCGAACCTTTGCTAAGGCCACACCCTTTGATGTGCCCAAATTCTTTTGATAACTTTTAATCTACACTGTCATATGTACTTTTGGAAAAAATTAAAGCGTAGGAGGACTTCGTTCATTTACCATTTGCTAAAAATCTATAGAAATCGTTAATTTTTCATTTTCAATTAAAAATGGCAGACTTCCTGTTCTGTGTGGCCCATTGGTGCAAGAGGCTTTTTGTTTGTCTGTTTGTCTTGGGGTCTTTCATAAGCGTAGCAAACTTCATAGCTGTGGGTCAAACACAGGGGCAAGGCTACAAGCTTCACATTTTCCTTGGGGCGCTACGCAGTCATCTTGAGTTGTATCACAATAAAAACTAGGGCCCCACGGGGCACTGGCGGGCCCGAGCCATGTTGCACCGCCTCCCCTTGCAACCGGCTCATTCGGCCGTCGCCCACTCCGCTGTCACCCTTTCCGGCCAACACCTCAATCGCCAAAAATTGCCAAAAACATGAAATAGCTGTACATTTGAGAGAAAAGTCCAAATCAAAGATCTCATTGAGATACACATGCGTGAAAAATGTTGTGCAGCTAGGACAAAGTCGGCGGTCCTGACACTCTCGTGAGAAACTGTATAGGACGCTACTGAGCCATTTCGCATTGCTTTTTTTTGAAGATTTAAAATATCAAATTTTTCGCTAGACCCGACCATTCTGGAACATTTTCGGGCACATTCAGGGGGTCAAAATCAAGTTCGAAATGGAGGAAAAATAAAAAACCCAGCAATATCAAGAGGGCTTCACCGCACAGCGTTGCTGTCGGGTCTTAAATACAAAGGTGGCACCGATCCGAAAACCCTAAGACGTATTGGGCCATTATTATGACAAAAGTATTTTCGCAAATGTGTATTTTGATCTGTGTGTGGGTTAACAGATCCATAAATGTGTAAACAAAATCTGTGTGTGTGTAACCAGATCCACAAATATGTAAAATAATGCGTACATCGATCTGTAAATCTGCGATCTGTGATCGAAATACACATTTGCAAATACTACTGCTAAAATAATGGCAATATAGACAATGGTGCAGGTAAAACAGATCTGCCCTCTGACCCTGCCTGTCATTTTACAGAAATCAATCTGAAGAGGAAAAGCAGCCTCCAGAGTTGTCACCATTGTTTTTGAGGAACCTCACTTTATAATTTAATGAAAGATCGTGTTTGTGACGTAGGCGAAAGTAGAGTTGATTCCACATGAGATTCCATGCTAGAGAGAGACTGATGATCGGTGTGTGCTGTGTTCCCGAATGCACTTTAGAAGAAATAAAGGTAGCGTTCCAGTAACAAAGGCGTGCTCCTTGCTTACTGCACCCTACTGCGAACAAGGACCCACTGGCAGATGGGAATCAGTTGACAGCTCACCCCCTCTCTTCAACCGACTGTCCAGTACACATGGCTTCTGATATGATGATGAAATCCATCATCAACATTTATCCAAGGTTGCTCTGATACTATTTGTACATACTTGTGTTTGAACAGTGTGTTTATTATGGACAGTTCACGGTGTGCACAGAAGTTATGTAAGCTTTAGCTGATGAAGTACCTAGACAAATGACTGACAGTACTTTGAGGCAAAGGCACAAATATTTATCAAATGCACTCCAGAACATTCCAACATTTTTTAATGACTTCATCAAGGCAGTATAGGTGAAGAACAAGAGATGATATGATAAAAGAAATTCATGTTGTTTTACCAAGTACTTAGTAAATTTGATGAATTCAGTAGCCTGCATAGACTTTCTGAAGGGCAGGGGCAAAAATAAAGAAAAAGGGCACCTACAGCACATTCTCACCACTGTGAAGAGGGCACTTAGGTTCACCATGTTCACCATGGGCACTTTAGACATGTTTATGTTATACAAATGGCACTTGAACACGTGTTTTTGCAATACTTGGGCGTGTTTGCCTCCCAAGAGGGCATTTTATCATGTTTTTAAAAAAATATAATATTGTGCCAGTCACATCTTCATCAACACTCCCCTTGCTGCGACAGCACACCCATCTTGGCACCATCGGCGGCTTTACCTATATTTCAACCGTTTCAGTTGAAACAGGCCCCAACTACCAGGGGGCCCCCAACCAACTGACAGAAACATACAACCAGGCCTGGAACAAATATCCCTGTAGTGCTGGAGGGTCAAATCCTTCTCTTTTCTAGCAAGCGATTTATTTGGCTTTGTCTTCATTTCATTGACCCAAACCTGATTAGCTGGCATCATGTAATGGTCAGCCAACTGGTCCAATTATCATTGATATTTAAATCCAGAATCCAAGATATTAGTGTCTCATTGCAGAGTTGAGCATAGACTGTATAAAACGAATACTAAATGTGAGGCAGCTTTGGTTGTTGGACTAATAGATTAAAAGTTTTTAAAAACGTATTGCCTAATTGCCTATTTTTATAATCACAGTCTCAATTCACAGCAGGGCGCCCCTATGAAATCAGGGGACCAAAAGTACCTGTCCCAAGTTGTGATATTATTGTCTGTAACAAACACTGACATTTGCCAAATATGGTAAATAGTCTTTATTTATAGCACTTTTTTTATACCTGAAACTGTACCCAAAGCGCTTTACATAGTACATCTCAATCATCCATTCACTCACACATTCACACACTGCTGCCATGCAAGGCACTAACCTGGTGAGCAGTCCTGTGTCCTGCTTAAGGACACCTTGACATGAACTCGACAGGCCAGGGGATCGAACAGCAAGACGGCCGTTCTACCCAATGAGCCATACTGCCTGAAAAATTATTATTGGAGAAATGCCAACCTTTTCAAAAGTTTGTTCATCTGTGTACTCATTGGTCAGGGTTCCTTTTGCACAAATGATGGTATTAATGCAAAGAAGTTGCTCCACAACATCCTAATTATTTTTTGATGCCCCTGTGTATGGACTGAATTTATATTTGCATGTTTAAGACAGGCCCGCAGCCAGCCTTTTTTGGGGGGGGATCTTTTTTCCCAAAAAGTGGACATACTGCCACCCACAACTGGACTGGACATCTGACAGGGGGTTAGGGTTAGGATTAGGTTAAGATTTTCTTCTTCTGATCATCTTGGAGCATGTAAATTTGATCAGGAGTTATGATCAGTTAATTTGCTTTGTCATTGCTGAAATATAAAGGTGAGCAAGGCCTCCAAGGAGTTTCACATACTAGAGCTTCAGCAACTTTGATCTGAATGTATTTCTGACCAACCACTTGTATTACGAGACATGTTTTAACGTTGCTCGTGTTATCCTCTGTGACATTTACCATCACCACACATGGAAATACCAGAAAAGCTTTTCCATTATCTGATTTCCCCACTTGCCTGCGCACCTGTTCCTCATTCCAGAGCAATGTTGTCAGTGTGTGTAGCATTAGAACAGTCTGTATGCTTGTTTTTTTTCTTTGAACAATCTGTGTGCTTATTTTTTGTTTTTTTAACTCGGAGGGCTCCTTCAGCACTGGTGGTGTGAGTGCCATTCTACCAGTTTCATAGTTGTGTAGAAAAAAGATTTAGTGTGTGTGTGTGTGTGTGTGT
>CAESWR010000110.1:10953-72431 GCA_903171835.1 Mullus surmuletus | reverse complement strand
TGCATGCCCTTAATCTTAATGCCTGTACACTGCTGGATTGCGTGAATTTCACCTCGGGGATGAATAAAGTATCTATCTATCTATCTATCTATCTATCTATCTATCTGTCTATCTATCTATCTATCTTAAAAGTTTGGAATTTCAACAGGAGGTGCTTCCACGGGTGGGTTTACACACCCCATCTACGTGGGGTTCAAAGTTGTGAGTCAATGTATCTATATACTTGTACTTCAGCAATTAATTCTGTCTTCTGTCTCTTTCCGTAAGTGACAAACAAAAGAAGTGATAGGATGCCCTCCTGTGGTTTTAGAGGTGGAAATATGATGAGCATGTCTGAGGCTGCCAAAGATGCAGTACTATAGTTAAAAGCTAGGGGGACATTAACCACGTAGGCTCTGCAGGTCAGCACAATGATGTGAGCAAGGCGCTTTCCCCAACAACAATAATTTAAAATAAAAAAAATATCTCTTTGAAGCTTTGACCCTCAGATGTCTTTTGCCTTGCCTCGGTCTCAAACCTCAAATGATTTGGTCTTGTCTCGGTCTTGGTGCTTTGTGGTCTTGGTAAAATCCAAATGGACTCTTGGTCTAAAAGGATTAAAATTGTGTGACAAAACGACTTATTTGAGGAGGGGGGAGAGAAATTGTGATTGGCTTTTTCACATCTTGGTCAGTGTCGATGTTTTGTTGATTTGTGCAAAATAAAATATTATGTATAATGAGCTCTCACAAATCCTGAACCACTTGTGTTTTGAATGGTCATATGTGTTTACACTGTGGTCAGAACATATAAAGCATAGTAAAACTATGTTCTAAAGTAGCCCCAACATACAAATAAAAGAAGGTTAGCGTAAAGGATTTTACCATGAAATGTCTATTTAGTGAACTACATCAGCATAATTCTGCAGGTTTCATTGGCTAGGGTAAGTATATGTGTTACATCTCTGCTGACTGAGGGTTAGTTGCATGTGAAATATAGCATGTCATATATAGAATGTGGGTTCAGTCTGTGTTTCACAGATGAGACATGGGAACAGCTTGTCCAACTCTATTTTTACCACCTGCGCCATGTGCTGCCTGTATGTTTGCCAATCGCACAAATATCTAATGTAATTCGGTCATGGCCGAGGATACCAGTGTGTCGAGCCAAACTTTCTCACTTAATTTGAAAATATTTTTCATTCAATATATGACCCTTACTCATGGATCTACAGACTCACTTGTTTGAAATGATTTATTAATGGGGAACGCACTCCCCCACCAAGCATTGAGCGTGCTGATCCAAAAGGAATAACTTTTTGAAACTGGGAATACATTCCAGGGAGAATATCACAAAACAGACCACAAATGAGAGTTGAGTTCTATCTTAGGTTCAGCTTAATTTATATGCTAGTTAGTCCAAATATTCATCACGTTACTTTTGTATTCTTCATGAGGCACTCTAAAAGTACATCTAAAGGTGATAACATACCACATTATGCTGCAACATGTCGCACCTTGTCTCCCTGTATACAAAATTTAGTCATTTACCCGTACAGATACCGTTTTAAAGGGAATATTTAATGGGTGTATGTTGACCAAGATGGAAACAGGTGGTGTGTTTGATGACATCTGCTTTGGTGTCATGGTTATAACAAATAAATGCTACTACCTATTGTTTTGGTATATGGGGCATAAGGGTGTGCAAAGCCACAAAATCTGATTAGATTGTGCATCCTTCTGGGATGACAGCCATAATATAATTGAGTTAGTTGTATTTGCACCACAATTATGAATGAAATCATCGATGTGTTCTGAAATGTTTTTACACGATGTAGAGTACCTGCCATACTGTTGTGTTGTGGTGTCCTCTGAGCTAAAGAAGTCTTTGTGGGATGCTTTGGAAGTTGATGAGTAAATGGCTATCTTACACCCACACAGCAATGTGAAGCTCCACTCTCATAACATGAAAGGCACATGATGAAGCACAAAGTATGATGCATGCTGAGTGATTGAGCGAGATTGTGAAATATTTTTTTTCACTTTCAGACACTTCACCAATTTATATATTTTCTTCCACATCACCTGCTGGGGCTTGTGAAAAAGGGCATGTAATGATTTTAAACATGGCATAATATCAACAATCAAAATTTTAAAAATTTACATTTTCAGCAACATGTTATCGTCATACAGTTGTGTGTTTAGTCTAAAATAATCAAAGCATTTTGTTTTTAAGGCATTCTTGTCCTCTGTGGGAATCGGTTGTATTTAATGCTGGCTGATGATTTTTTTGGGCTGCAGCTGTCAAATGCTTTTTTTCTGTTCATGATGATTGCTGAGGATTGATTTGAGGATGCTTTGTATAATGCATACAATACATGACGATCTGAGAGTCACATCGCAAATAGATCATTGTGGAGCTGCTGGTCATGGGTTGTACTACCTTTTCAGCAGAAGAAACCAATGTTCTGATCTTTTTCAATCTTTCAGAATTAAAGCACACTGTTAGAAATATTCAGTTTTCATATCTCTAAAAGACACTCAGTGTTCTAACCTCTTCATGCTATACTTGATCACAAACATTAAATGAAATAAACATTAAATAGATCAGATTAGATTAGATTAGATTATTATTAGATTTTTATTTAGATTTTTGAGGTAATGGGAACTAAACTCACTTCACACTTTGAACTGATGACTAGGATTAACACTGCAGACATGTTTATGCAAAGAAGGCAGTGCATCATCTGTGTGTCTATTTTTAACTGGTACAGCCCCTCAAGTTTCTAACTGCAGGCCTCCCACAGCGACAGTATATAGGCGGAAAGCTGTATGCAGCATCTCTACAAACATCAGAGGATCCCCGGCCAACAAGGTGCACGATACTACAAATATTTTCAGCATCCGCAAAGGAGAATAAACGTGGATTCAGTAATTTTCTTCATGTGTTTTTCTTCTGTGTGTGTGCAGGAGGTTTGAAGCAGTTTTTGAAGATGTCGAGTGAGAAGACCCCTGAGATGGGTGTTTGTGATGCCCCCATCATGAAGAATTACTGGGAGATGCTTGAGCGAGAGTATGGACAGAAGTTGATACTGGAGCATGAGCGACTTCAGAAGAGTGCTTTGACCTCGTAAGGACTGAAATTTGTTCTTCTATATGTTAAGCATTTTGCTTTTATTACATTAGAGGTGACAAGAAAACATTGCATTGGAGTTTTATAATTCAACATATAGCTGTCAATTTAATATTTATTTTTTAATATAATTTGTACAAGTATTCTGAGTTATCAAATGCATTCTGCAGCAGAAGATGTTCTGATTGACCTATTACCTCCAATTACACTGAATCTGATACCGGTCACTGACCTTTATGATCACAGATCTGTGTCACACACTCCTGGACTAGCCCCCCCCCCCATGCCAATAAATATATTTGTGAGCAAACATAGGCTTAGGCCATTTACAACACAACATAATCACTACATAATTGCATTCTGCTTGTCCAGTGGAGACATGACCAACAATACACTCATAAATTTGTACTTGCCAGTAACTGACAAAAAAAAAGAAAATTAATCTATATATTAAAGCTATTATAGTGACTCATGCAGGGTCTATTTTGGTATGACTGGTATGTGAATGCGCTTTGACACCATAAAAATGTGTTTTACCCCTCCCGTAAAGGCAAAAGTCAGTGACACAGTCCAAAAACAGAAAAGCATCCATACAAAAATCCACGTGTCAGGCAAGGGTTATAAATAAGGGATACATATGCTAGTGTTTTTAAAAGCTTAAGGTGTGTATCATGAAATACAAAAACGTAGCTGCCATTCAGCATGAGCGTGAAATGAATTTATTCAGAGTTGAAAATGAAGGCATTCTGTGAATGAAATCTAACTTTCAAGGACACTGAAAGGTTAACAGTTTGTTCGAGCCACTAACACCGAAAGGTTAACAGTTTGTTCGAGCCACTAACATGGACACCAGAGCTCAGACAGTAGCTATGCCTTCAAGAATGGATTATGTGTCACGGACCTTTAGGCATCTTAGACAGCTGATTAGATTTACTGCAATGAGTTCTGAAAACATGCAAGGCAAATGGAGTGAACAGAAATAGTGTTTTTACAACCTCACAGTGAGGGAGGGATAGAATTACATTACATCAGAGATTCAATGCAAGGTTTCCTTGTGGATGACTACATCATAAATGCCAAGATATAATCTGTATAGCCGCACGAGATCTGTATGCAGCCACTTATTCCTTGGATTTGCTTTGCCATTTGGAACATTCTGTATATTTCAAATACAGCATCTACATACTTTCAAGATCATTGCACTTTATTTAAAGGCGTCTTTCTATGGGGAATTTTACACAATTTCATTTAGTTTTCATTTGGTTGACCATTTCCAGCACATTAAAGTTTTACCTGCAAATTCAGTAACTTTGGTACTGAAATTCAGTAACTTTGGTACTGAATTTCAGCCAGTCTAAAAGTCGCACTAGTGAGCTTTCCTGAGAAAGGGCTGTTTCTGTGCCTGTACCTTTAAATGTCAATGAGCTGTGTCTGGTGACACGCCCTGTTTGAGCATTTCCAGCAAAAATAAAATCCAGCCATTGGGTCCTAAGAGGTTCAGTTGAAGGGAGTAAAAACATACTTTGGCACTCTGTGATGCAGCCAACAACTTGGCAGCGCCTTAGCTTCTTTCCTACCTCTGCATGTTTGTTAGCTATGGTTTGCAGAATAAACAATGATGGCCACTCAGTGATTCAACGGGGGAAGAGGGGCGGGCTCATCTATCTGGGGGGCTGGTCGAAAGCAGCCTCCACTACACCTGGGGGGAGTGGCCGGCGACTTCCACGTCACAGGTCTCCAATCCTTAGATTCGCTTGTTACAGCACACAATGGGCAAAAGGTGGAGAAAGCAAGTAAATGAGGTGACAGAATGTAATTATTGGGCCTCATGCTTATGCTGCGAGGACACATATGATTGTTAGAAAACATTCAGAAAATGAATTTGGCTTGGAAGGTGCCCTTTAAACAAGTAGGCTCACTGCTGTCATTGCTGGCCAGACAGCCATTCAGAAATGTCAGTATGTCACTCAGTAACTTTATCTAACACTCAGCAAAGTGTGCTGTGACAGGCCAAAATATAAGTGGCAAAAGTCATGCTAGTTTCCATTGGAACAACTAACATGATGTAACAATGATCACATGTCCCATAAGACAGCCACTAGCTCTATTACCGTATCATACAGCTGCTACACAAAAAGGATCCTGATTTATGAGTGTTTTTTTTCCCTTCTTTTTTTAAGATTGACAGTTTCTCTTTATTGTGTTTTTAGCATTTGACATGTTGCACTTTTGTGTATGCAAATCTGTTTGGACAAACGTTTACTTTCATTGACATATCTATATATATATATTTATTTCCACAGTATTAATCAGGACTGGGCAAATCGTATGGCTTCAAAACAGTCCAAATACAAAAGGGTGGAAAGAAAGAAAAATCCTGCTGAGACAGAAAACAACAACGCCTGGAAGACAGGCCTTTCCCAGCCACGTCCTAATTTTTCTCGTGGTCCAGATTCAGGTCATGTGGGCAGACCAGGTACCCAGAAAAGAGGCTTCTCCAATCCAGCTGCCAGCACAAAGGACAAATTCAGCCAGGGCAAGATGTTCAACAGACTACAGTTGCTTATGTTCATCACCCAGACTCAACCTTCTGCCATGGTCTGGGGAAAGTCATGGAAGTACAGTAAATCCCTGCCATCACCAGCAGAGGGTGCCGCTGTTGCAAAAGACTGGGGTCAGTGCTGGCAGTTTGCTACTCCACAGCCTCACTCAGAAGAGGGCCAGCCTTGGAAAAATGACCCCAATATGATGGATCCCTACAAACTTCACCTGTGGAGAAAAACTAACTCCAGGGTAGTTGAATCAAGAGTACTAGACTTTTGTCTTAGCACTGAGGAGTGGCAATTGTCCTATAGAAAGCCTGATAAAAAGAAAGAGGATGCAGCCTCTGCAAATAGAGAGTATGAACCCAAATTCGGAATCTTTACTTATTTAGTGGAGTCACAGCGTCACAATGAAGCCTTGTCCTCATCAGAATGGGTGGATTCCTTTAGATCTACAAAACCAGCAAGTCAGCAGGATCATATTATTTCTCAAAATGCTGTTTGTCATCATGGGTCTGTTGCAAACAATCATGAGGAGAGCAAAGAAATGAGTTCCAGTTGGGAAGAATGCTGGAAGCTTGTCAACCACAAAAGCTGCAACACATCCAACTTGCCACAAGCAAAAACATCTCATAATGAAGAGTGGGAGTATTCATGGAGAGCAGCAACTGCGGTCTTCAGTACAAGCAACAAGAATTCGCCTCCCTCTCTGGGACAAGATCATGATGAGTACAGCCAGCATAAAGACTCACATCTCAACAAATTTGTTCTTGTGCCACGTGAGAAGAAGTGCAGCAATCTACATTCACAGTTGCTCAATGAATTTGAGGCGCTATCCGAGTGGACCAAGTCTTGGAAGGTGGTAAAAAACAACTCAAAGCCATCTGAAGAAATTGAGAAAATGCTGAAGATGATGCCACCAAAGATAGAGACTAAGAAGATGGAGAATATACAAAAAGAACAGCAAATAGCATCCAAACATAGTGACCCATACCATAATGAGGTAAAGCATGCTATGTTATATTGTCCAAAGACTGAATTCACCCAGTCTAAGATGCAGCACCTGAAACAAATGGAAAAATGTGTGTCCTCCCCAGAATGGAGGGAATCCTGGAAAATAATAAAGCATAGAAGGAGAACAGAGCGAAAGAAGATGAGGCCTGACCCCTCAAAGCCTTTCGGGGAGGCAAAGAAGAGTGGAGACATAAAGCCCACTCCTTCAGAATGGAAAGATTCATGGCAGTTTACCTGTCTTCGTCAGGAGGCTGATCTTTGGCAGCATGATTGGCCTGCAATACGCCAAACCAGAGTGGATCGGTGGATGGAGAATCATTTTGCACCTATGGAACTCCCTCAGAATGGGTCAACAGGGGAGTGTAGTAGGGCAGAATCGTGGAGGGCATCAAAGACCCAAGACAATGGAAAATCAAATGTAGTTTCTCATTATCCCAATTCAAATGTACAACAGAAGTACATGATGTCATCTCATGAGTGGCAGACAGCCTGGATGTTCTCAGAAACACAGTTCCATCATGACAAACCCTCCTTTACTGAGTGGAAGAAGTCCTGGAGGTCTGTCATCCACATGGAAAAATGGACTGAGCAGGTGGCTCATGAGAACTATCTGGATGAGTTAATTGAGATCAAATTCCATAGAGAGAAGATGGCGTCACAAAGAGCCAAATCGAAAATCAGCATGACTTTTGACAACCAGCTCTTTAGGGAAAGTTACCCAGAAAAAGAGTGGGGGGCTGCATGGAGAGCTGGGTCACTCCTGAATTTGCAGTTGAGTCACGGATCTTCAGGGATTCACGAGAAATGTGCAACTGGCACCACTATGCTGCAACATGGCACAGATAATGGCCATGGATCCAAGTGGGGAAGGCCTTTTAGGATTGCAAACCCAATGCCTCAGTTGGAGAAACCCTGGGTGGAGTGCTCTCATAATTTCTTTCGCTATGGTGTCATGTGGTCAAGAGGAAAGATGATACAAAACAACATCAATGCCTCCTTATGCAACAATCCCACAACATTAAGGCTTTGGGCAAACTCACATCAGTTCCTTCAGGGAACCAATGGACAGATCAAAAGCAAAAGTAATTCAAAGGAACCCGTTGACCCTCAAGTAATCATCACAAAAAAGATCAAAGCAAAGAGGCATTTGTGCTCCAATTTTGAGAAACAGAAAATATCAGAAAAGAAATGGGAGGGATGCCATATGTTGGGCAAAACTCAGCCACGTCCCAAGAAAAGCTTTTCCTCCAAGAAGAAGGTTGATATGGCGGATGACAAGAATGACAAGTTCTTTGAAGAGTGGGGAGAATCTTGGAAGTTCTTGTTCCAGGTTAATGGCTTAAAAAAACAGATGCCTGTTAAGTTGCTTAAAGGTTGGGATGAGTCTTGGAAATTCCTTCTTCCACCATATCAGACTATGAATGGCCCAAGGGCCAAATAGAGGATGCTCATAGAATAGAGTAAAAAGAAACATCTTCAATTCCATGTTTCCAGGATTTGGACATATACGGTGATGCAAGAATGCATGCTTTACATACAATTAACTGGTTGATAAATTTGATATAATTATCTGATGTCACACTGATACTGTGGCTCTAATATATAAACTTGATTAATATGCTCACCATTGTGCTAGCATATACATCTCATTTTAGATTAAAGTCAATGTTATTTCTAAATTACAAAATGACCAGACTACTTAGTCTGCACTGGTCAGAAGAGTCAAAAATAGAGCAGAAGAGTAGAGAAGAAACAGGAAAGCATAGGCTGTAGTGTAGTGGAGAATTTTGAAACTGTAAGTGAGGTTGAATTTGATTTTGAAAGGTTTAATACATTCAGTGAAGCAAGGAAAATATATAATGAAAGATTTATTTATGGACAGGAAAGTGATATTGTTGTATTGTATTTTGATTAAAAGTTGTGAAACATTCGCCTCTGTAATGTGCATTTCTTATCTGTTCTAAGTACCCCCATATTTGCATATAATATTATGTACATTTCTTTATTTGTCACTTTACAGAAGTAAAATGTTCAGTGGTGCTGTGAAACATAAAATATTCAAGAATAAGCAAGCAATACATGTGGTTGATAATAGGTTTAAAAAAAACAACCTAAAAAACCTATATTATTCAATGAAAGTTTAGCACTGAGAATGTTTAATACTCCTTACAGAACATCTACTTGCTAGTAGAATGAAAGCAAATGTTTCGACTTAACGACCTCAAGCATTTTGCTGAAGAACTGTCGTAATTCTAACTAATTAACTGGTATTTGCCGACTGCTCATTTTATACAACTGGGGGCCATTACACCTCAACTAACCACCTACTACAGTAAGGGAATGACAAAGTACATAGCCTAACAGTTTTATAGCCACGTTGAAAAGGCTGTAAAGAAGCAGCGGAGCTAATTGGCTATATGCACAGGTTTGGGGAAATTTCAATCGATGCGAGCACTGCTGAAGGTGAGTTCACATACTGCACATCCCTTGCAGATTAATGTTTCAATGCAATTCAATGCTGAAAGTGACAACAAATCAACACTTTAGGGACATGGAGCAATCCCTCACTGGAAAGTCCAAGCTTCTCCAATGATGGAGGTGGTGAGAAGAGTGGGAAGAGTCCCCAGAACAACAAAGTAGTTACCCACGTTAACATGTATGTTATCATCTAGTAGAATTAAAAAGTATGTATGAAGATGAGCAGGGTTTGGAAGTTAAAGGTTTTAATGAGCTACACCACCACAGCCTATCAATCAAGAAACTCATCAACATAACGATAGCCTCTGCACCACAAGTCAATAGCCTCTACATCAGGGGTGTCCAAACTTTTTTCAAAGAGGGCTAGATTTGGTAAGGTGAAAATGTGTGGGGGCCAACCATTCCGCCTGACAGATGCATCCGTGCTTTCATCACAGGCTAACGAAAAAAAGTCAAATTACGCTCCTTTTGTTTCTGTCTCTTAATATCTAATGAAATGTCTTCAATTCTCCGCACCACAGTGTTACGAGCCAGGCAAACATTGGCAAACTCTTGTTTCTTCTCAGGACAAATTTTATCAACCATTTTCATTGCACAGTCTTTAATAAATTCACCCTCAGCGAAAGGTTTGCAGTGCTTGGCAATCAACGTAGCCACCTCGTAGCTCGCCTTTGTGTTCGTCCCCAGTTAGCTTGTCGTAGTTAGCATGTTTCGTCTGGTAGTGCCTCTTGATATTGAATTCCTTGAAAACAGCCACAGTCTCTTGGCAAATAAGGCAGACACAGTTATTTTGTATTTCAGTGAAAAAATACTCCAATTTCCACTTGTCCCGGAAACGTTGGCCCTCTCTGTCAACTTTTCTTCTTTTAGCCGTGGTCGCCATGTCAGAAATCTTCTGATGAAATGCAAAATAGCTTTTTTGCACACATGTATTTAATACTGTGGTCAACGGTGCTGGTGGGCCGCATATTATTGATTTGATAACAGAGGCTGCGGGCCGGTGAAAAATTTGAACACGGGCCGCAATTGGCCCCACGGGCCAGACTTTGGACATGCCTGCTCTACATATTGTCCACATTTGTGAGCTGATGTGCAGCGCGCTCCAGGACGATGTAAGGCACTTCATGTCAAAGGACAGAACTGCCCTCTCATCTGTGTGCGAGTGAGCTTGAAAGTTTTTACCCTTTGCTGGAGTGTCTTTCATATCATTAAGACTCCTGCAGCGCCCCCAAGTGGCAGCTAATAGTAACTGGGTCAGAAGAACCCGGGCAAACTCAGCAGAGGATTGTCCATGGGCCCTTCCTGCCACACACGCACACACACAAAGAGCCAGGACAGACACCGGTGGTGATGATAAGGTTATTAAATCGATGTGCTCGCTTTTCTCATTGATTCAGATCATCTGTGTAGCACAAAAACAGCATTTCTTGTGTGTTGTCAGATGAGTCAGAAAGATGGGGGTCATGACCTGGCTAAAAGAGGAGAGAGACATTTTTAAACTTTGACAGCAGATGAGTGATTGGCACATTGACAGTGTGGCAGGTTGTGACCAGGTGAAGAGAACGAGCCATAAGCATGCCTGGAACTGCGTTGAAATTTGAGGAGCATGTGTACAAGATGGCCCACCTGACTGAGTTTTCAGTGAACTCCATAACCGTTTCTATGAGGTCCTTAAATTTTGATCCCTTTAACTTTTTGACAGTCTTTTTTTTTTGGTTTGGGTGCTTTTGTTTATTATTTTTGAACAAGGAGGGCCATTTTATTCTCGCTCTTCTCATCTCTGCTCTGCCTCCCTCCCCTTTATCACAGCAGTCTATTTCCTCCTTGGTAACTTGACTTCTGTTCATGCTGGGATAACTGCGAGAAATGGGCAAGGTTAGAAAAGAGAGACCCAAAACGCAAATTTCACTGTAGTTTACAATATCATACATGAAGAGACACAGTTGGGGCTCAGCAGACAATAAACAAGGCGAAAACTGATCTGAATTTAAGTTTACAAGTCATCTATGTTTTCCTCAAGTCAAGCCATGACAGTAGCACATACAATGTTAAATGTGCTCTATTCTATACATGAACACAAGTAAACATTGGGTGAGACCGAACACGACATGGAGAGCCCTACCAGCTGCAAAGGCTAATGTTAAAGTGAAACTTAAAGCAAGTGGAGAAGTCTATGCCTTTGTTTTTGGTGCTCATGGCATCATCCATTGGTAAAATAGACCACCTTTAAATGGTTGGATATTGCATTTCATAGTAATCTCGACGATGTGAAAGCGACAAAAAAGTGTTTGCACACTGGTAAAGGCTCCCAAAAGATTTAATGGATAGGTCAACGTTCCAATCTCAATAAATCTTCAGAACTGAAAAGGCAGGAAATAGACATGTGCTTTTAAATGTCACACAGTGAATCTGATTGGCTGGGCACTGAACCAGATATGGGCGGACTTGAGGTAATGCGGTGCAGGTAGAGTGCAAAGATATACAGGCCTTGAGTCCCTCCCCGCTGTGGCCAAATCACATGTTAGGAAAATCTGTTTTTCAAAATAGAATAGAATAGAATAGAATAGAATAGAATAGAATAGAATAGAAAGCACTTTATTAATCCCTTGCGGGAAATTCTTTCGTTGCATCACTCCAGTGCAAAAGGTGAAAATAATTAAGATAACAAAATAAACAAAATAAACACATTTATAAACCTATATTACAAAATTTACAAAGTGAAGTATTACTAATTACAAATGTACAACTAAAATAAGCCACTGTTGCCCCATCCCTCCCCCATCAAACAGTATTGCACAGTATATGTACATGTACAAGCCATCGTGGGCTGGTTTATTACCTGTGGCCATCAAACTGTATAATGCTTTGGATTATACAGTTTGATGGCCACAGGCAGAAATGACTTCCTGTGGTGCTGTGGTACAGCATGGTGGGATGAGTCTCCTGCTGAATGTGCTTCTATATCCAGCCAGCACATCGTGAAGAGGATGTGAGGAGTTGTCCAGTATGGACCTCATCCTGGAGAGCATCCTTCTCTCTGACATCACTGTCAGAGAGTCCAGCTCCTCTCCAACAACATGGCTGGCTTTGCGGATGAGTTTGTCTGTTGGCGTCCCTCACCCTCAGTCTGCTGCCCCAGCACACAACAGCATAGAGGATGGCACTGGCCACCACAGACTCATAAAACATCCGCAGCATCGTCCTGCAGACGTTGAAGGACCTCAGCCGCCTCAGAAAATAGAGACGGCTTTGGCCCTTCCTGTAGATGGTGTCTGTGTTTTTAGTCCAGTCCAGTTTATTGTCCAAGTACACCCCTAAGTCCACTGAGTCCACTTTGACCCCACCGATAGAAACAGGGGTCACTGGAGCCCTGGACCGCCTCAGGTCAACCACCAGTTCCTTCGTCTTTGCCACATTGAGCTGCAGAAGGTTCTGCTCACACCATGTGACAAAATTGTCCACCACACCCCTGTACTTGGTCTTCTCACCCTTGCTGATACATCCAACTACTGCAGAGTCTACTGCAAGAGGAAGGGAGAGAGGACAGTCCCCTGTGGTGCAGTGCGGCAGTGCGGCAGTACTATGGTCTGGCAGTCAGGTAATGCACAATCTAGGACACGAGGGGGGGCTCCACCTGCATCGTTATCAGTTTCTCACCCAGTAGAGCTGGCCTGATGGTGTTGAATGCACTGGAGAAGTAAAAAAAAAAAGACTCTCACAGTGCTCGCCGGCTTGTCCAGGTGAGCGTAGACACGGTTGAGCAGGTTGATGATGGCGGCCTCAACTCCCAGTCGGGGCTGGTAAGCAAACTGGAGGGGATCTTGGAGTGGATGAACCATGGGTCAGAGCTGATGCAGGATGAGTCTCTCCAGGGTCTTCATGACGTGCGACGTTAGTGCCACGGGTCTGTAGTCCTTGGATCCACTGGGGCGCAGCACCTTTGGCACAGGAACGATGCACAACGTCTTCCACAGCATGGGGACCCTGTTAAGACTCAGGCTCAGGCTGAAGATGTGATGCAGCACTCCACAAAGCTGGGGGGCACAGGCTTTCAGAACCCTGGGGCTCACACCATCAGGGCCTGCAGACTTGCCTGCTTGGAGTCTCTTCAGTTGCCACATGACCTGCTCAGCAGTGATGTGCAGTGTAGAGGTGATAGGTGGGGGAGGTGATCACGTTGCCCATGATAAGAGAGGGGAGACACGTCTTAAACCTCCGCTTTTCTAATCTTCGCTGTCTCAACCCATCGTTTTTCTTCCTCCATTTTAGTCCTCCTCTGCATCTCGGTCTGTTTTCCTCTGTAGCTCAGCCGGAACTTCTGCTGGTCTGTCCGCTAGACCGGCCGGCCTCAGTTCAGTCAGTTGTTCTCTGGTGTAAACAATCTGGACGGCTTGGACCCATTGCGCTGCGATACCGGCTTGTAGAAATATCACAGCGAGTAAAAGCGCAAGGGTTTTAACAACCAGCATCTTTACTTAGCAGGTTTTAAGTAAGTAGATAGCTTAAAAAGTAAAGAGGTTTAGAAAAAAGAAAAAAGAATAAAATAAAGAATACGAAAGAGACACGGAGCGACTGCGACAGGCTGCACGTAAGTTGACGCATGTGCCTTGTTTCAGAAAGAAATTGTATCTATTCCAAATGCTATGTTTTATTGGAACCGATTTGTAAACAACATTGACTGGACAAAAGTTTGGATGATTCCTCACAGATACCTGATAATAAACAAGGTGAAAGAAGTATCATTCAGGATACCCTGCTAATCATTACATGATTAAATCTGTGCAAAACGTTCCTGAACTTCCCGGGTCCAGGAAAGCATAAGTTTGCACTTTAAAAAAAAAAAATGTTTATGACTTCAACTACAACAACAGAAAAGATAGAATCGTCTTCACCACCAATATGGCCACAGGTCTGTGACATCACAGTAGAAACACTTGGAGGCTCACAGACTGTTGTGATGGTTTGGAGGATGTGCCTTTATCCTGCCGCTCGATGTGAAGGATTCCTGGGTGCTTTTGGTTACACACATTGTAATCCAAACGACTCCTGCAGTCTTTGCTCGTGTGGCCTTTTTTTAGGCAACAAAAACATATTCCTTTTTCCTTGATGAACTTAATCCTATCTCGATGTAGTTTCATCTTGAACTGAGAGCAGTTATCCAGCGAGTGACCTTGTGAACAAAACACACAGTAGTTGAGAGAGGTAACATCCTCACTTTCAATGGGTGTCCAGTTGAGAATCTTTTCCATATATGCATTTGCAATCTTATATTCGTTTCCAAAATTCTCTGCTAGAAGATTTTTGGCCTACTTGTATCCAAACTCTGAGGGAAGATGTTGGCAACTGTGCACTAAATTCCTTGGTTCCCCCCTGGTGTACTGTTCAAGGAAGTGCAAACGGTCACTGGAGTTTTTCTCCTCAACTCCATTTTCAAAAGCTCAGATGAAAGACCTGTAGTGAAGAGGGTCTCCATCGTACACAGGAATATTTCTTGATGGGAGGACAGAGTTTAAATTTTGCTGGACCAGCAGGGCAGCAATGTTATTTTGTTTGTGCATTATGTTTATGATCTCGTCATGATGAGTCCGAGTTTGATGTTGAGGCTATACTAGTCCTGCTTAACTTTGATTAACAGTAGATGTAACTCGAGCTGGTTCAGAATAATTCAAAATCATCTCACGCATTCGTTCTTCTCTGCTTTGTTTGGGCTTGACAACTGGTGGTTGAGATATGGCATGTACATCAGTAACATTCACCTTTTCATCCACGGTTAGTGGTACAAACTTGTCGGCATCAGGATTTAATGCACTTGCTCTCCGTGGAAGGTACTTTTCAAAATAACAGTTCATGCCGTCTGATCGTTTTGAGCCACACTCCAATGCATTAATCTCCAGAACAGTTTTGCAATTGTTGCAGCCAATTCTGTATCAATCTCCAGCTGTTCCTTTTCTTTTCTTAGCTGTTCTTTAGCTTCAGTTAAATGTTTCCTCCTCAGTGCAGCGCCGCGCTCCCTCAGTGCTGCTATTTCGGCCTGGGCTTTAATGCGTGCCAACGCCGTTGATGAAGTCCGCGACAACTGGGATTGCAGTTTTGCAGAGTTTGCCTTTACACTTAACACATTGGAAGCACTATCATCAGGATTTATTTCATCAGCGACATCTTGATCATCAAGAGATTCAATATCTGGACACACATACAGATGACCAACTCTGAAAGCTCAGGGGTTATTCTTCAATTCTTCAACTTGGTCAACTTTGCCTCAAAATATTCACATTGTCTTTTAACTTCATCTTGTGGCAAAGGTAAGTTGATCAATGCATAAAGCAGTTCATTTGCATCGTTACAGCACTAGTGGAGCTTTGCAAGCTCAGTGTTCACCGAATTGACATTTTTGTCTGATTCCATCAATACAGGTATTGATGGGATTCAAAGTTTTCCTTGATATGTACTGATTTTCAAACTCCACTCATTCGGCAGCTGTCCAATACCTGATTTTGTGAAAAGGTTGAATGTTTCTGCTCTTCACCGAAAGCACGTCTCCACTGATGTCGAGGTTAAAAGGGCATTGAATAAAACAATACACACTGATCGTCCTGTTAGGTTCTTTTGTTGGCAGCTCAAGAACTAGTCGGAGAGGATCTCAGTTATAAAGTAAAAAGCAGTTTATTCTGGAATCTGGTCACAGGTAAAGCATTGACAGCGCTGGACTCAAGCGACAGGACCCTTATAGGATCTCAGCCAGAATGAGTGTCGATAGATGAAGAAGCAACATTTTTATAGACGGTTCACATTATCTTGGTGGGCTGATCCTGCCCTGGACAGTCAACTTGATGCACAACCTTCTTTTACCTTGGCCATTTTGTTTTGTCTTCAGGTGAAAATACCATGTGTGGGTATGTTGTTTGCGAATCGTGTATCGAAGGAACAGATAATCAGAAGGCGGGACAGAGGGACACCTTCAGTGTGGAAGATAAAATAATGCGGAGACAAGATACCGCAGACGCACAGTCCTTGAAGCTCTGCTCAGCAGGCCGAAAAATAGCTCAGATTCTAACAGTCATCCAAGAGGTTCCAATCCATCCAATGATTGTGCTTCCGGTTTACACACCATATCATCCACAGTTTGTGCCACAATTGAGAGGTCCAGTTAATGTGAGTGTAACCAGGGTTAGTTGAACCCCCGGTTTTTTTTTGTAGGTTCGAAAGAAAAATTAGTTAATAATACATATGGTTATTATAAATATCTATTACGGACATAGTATGTTGTGATTGCTGTGTATTTTCCCCTTATATATGTGTATCTTGTAGTGTTTTTATGCAACCGCACCTTTAATTGAGGTAGCAGTGTTTGAGTTCCGGTTCGGGAAAACTGACGGAGTGAGCATACTCGTGTAGATGCAATCTTTGAGCGTCTCATGCCAGCTACGCACAGATGCAGGAGAGAGGAGGAGTTAAGATGCAGGAGAGAGGAGGAGTTAAGATGCAAGAGAGAGGAGGAGTTAAGATGCAGGAGAGAGGAGGAGTTAACATGCAGGAGAGAGGAGGAGTTAAGATGCAGGAGAGAGGAGGAGTTAAGATGCAGGAGGGAGGAGGAGTAAAAAAGCAAAATTGAATTAGAAGAGAAAAGAAATATTGAACTAGTTGAATATAAGATACGCGATCAGCCAAGGCGCGCTGCGACACATCGTGGGACGGTGCAAAGCCGTAGACACTTTTTTTCCCGGTATGTAAAATTCGCTATGCTAATCCTTAGCATCGTGGTGTACAGGACTGAAATTTAGGATAATCTGCATTCTAATAGAAAAAAACAGTCAGGCCAAACTGAAACGGGTCGTAGTGAAGGCTGGAGCCTTTATTTGTGTTTTATTTTATTTTTTTCTAATTGTCATTGTCTGTGACTTGTTGGAACGGAATGCTTGGTGCAGACTAATACACGTTGACCTGGCTTAATGCTGGCATGATGTCCACGCCGTCAGCCTTTCTATTATATATGAGTGTGTTGTGAATTCGAATTTATGTAAATGGATGGCTGTGTGAGGTTTATAAAAAAAGAAAAAGAAACATGAGTTATTGTGTAATATTGTGGAAATTCATGTATTTGTGTGGGCCTCTGTTGTTGATTACTTGTATGGGTGTGTAGGCTGTTTTTTTTTAGGTTCCATCGTCGTGGTTCCCGACTTCAAAGCTCATCCATCCATCGGCGTTCATCCATCTTTCCACCTCTACATCTTCACATTCGCCCTCTCCATCACAAACACTCCAGTGAAGTCCTTCTGTGGAAAGGGCGGTAGGATTCACTGAACTCTTTGGGACTGTTTTTTTTTTTTACCTGAAATCTCAGGGGTTTTCTTTTCTTTTGGGGTCCGAACTTTTGAATTGGCCAAGTAATAATTGAATATACATGTGTGTTGTCTGTTTATGGCAGTATTATTGTGACATGTATTTTTTCTGTGTGATCTAATATATTTCTTTTTTTCCACACACCACTCGATGTCATTGTGTTATTTGGGGTAGTTATTGGATATATATTATTGCAGTCTTCTCATAGAACCTAGAACATAGATAACCCTCATTGGTTTTGATTTTTAACTGCCGTCTTTGAGGGGCAGCTGCAAGCGTGGGTTACATGAGAAACCAGACAGTCAAATGCCTTACCAGTACCGGTGCAGGTGCTCGCCATGTTAGGCTCTCTGCAACCAGTAGTTTGTAGCATGAGATCGGGAACAAGGCTAAGATCTCCCAACAATCATCAGCATTTAGCCGATCAAGTCCCTCCCTCCTCATTATTCAGTTTTCGTACAATGGTGCCTTACAATCTGTGATTAAGAGACACCTCTATTAGATTGCTGGGTTTCTGAATGTAGTCAGTGCAAAGGATAGCACACATGGGAGCCTGGAGCAAATATCCATGAATGATTACGCATTCAATTGTTAAAACCGCCATTAAAAGGGTCCAAGGCAAGGCTATCACTATGAAGCAAAGTAGTGTAGGTGAGTAAGCTCATCGTTATGCCTGACTACTACATTAATTATTCCATATAAAATATTCAAATGATTGATGAACTCTAGGTGTGGTCTACACTACAGTGATGTGAGATCTCCAAGACTCTGCAACAAGCAAAATAAATGTTTCCACTTCTGACTGTAAAGGGGGGAGTAGGATACCAAACCAATTATCAAACCATTTAAAACAGCATATGCAACATAACATCATGCACTTTTGCAAGTAGGGGCTTTAGGCTATGAGTATTCAGTCAACTAAAATTTTATTCAGGACGTTTCAAGTTGTCTTTGATTTGTTTAAACCGCTTCATTAACAGATTCAAGTACACAAACTACAGCAGCCTCTGAGCAGCACATTTCTGTCTGCTTCTCCAGGACTTCTGCCATGACGATTGGGGACCTCGGTATGCCAGCAAAGACAGTGGAAGATGAGCTTTCGGTTCGGTGAAGAATTATAAATTGTGCCCTTGTGTAACAATTTAAATTCCAAATGTGATGACAGGTTAAACATTGATAGTTGGTTTTCTTCTCATCCATGCTGCAATGCCATTGACCAAAGAATATTACAATTACAATTACAATATTATTACAAATGATTCCAGCTGCCCCTTTTTATTAACACCTGGTCCATCGAACGTTGTGTCAATGATCTTGGGATGCTGGAAAATCTCCAACTGCTTTTAATTCTGGCAGGTCCAGATTATGTATATCATGTAAATACCCTGGATAACCCTGGCTATCTGCCAACAGTGCTAACAGTGGCTAACTGTGACCTATCTCCAATTTCCTGCAGTCATTTCCCACCCACTCGCAATAGGGAAGTCGTATAAAAATGAGCTCCCCTCTTGACCTCATAAGGGGAGCAAAATCTATTCATCTATTATTTGACTATTTCAGCAGTCATGTACGAAAAACTATTTTAATGAGAATTTACTTGTCTTTAAAGACAAACCAAGGACACATCTTGCCTGTTTCAACCTCATGAGTAAAACGGCAAGTTGCTATGAAGTAAAATGAAATCAAACTCAGTTGTAATGCATCCATCTGTGGAATCGCACTGTAATTTAGCTGATGAGACCATTTCCTCAAACCTCCAAATTACTCCTGTTTATAAGATGATTTAGACATTTGACATGTTACAGCGACCAACAAATTTCCATCTAGTGACATTTTATTAGCGGTAGTATTATTAATTCATGGCGCTTTTCCGAAATATAGTACCACTCGAATCCGCAAGATACCTCGTGTGTTTCCACTGCAGGATGGTAACCACTCAGGGTAGCTGACATGGCTCCATGTACCCACCAGCTAATGTTGTGTTTACTGTAGTGGGTGCCTAATCTCATGTTTGAAGCAAATGCAATTGCTGCGACGCTACCGCAAGAAACACCAGTGTCACGTTGGTAGAGCATATTTGGTGCACGGATGTTTGTTTCTGTTATTGTAACATTTATCGCTGTTGCAGTGAACATGGGTGGCAGCGCTGGCCGCCGGTGGCCACTGATTACTAACACAATCCCTGCAGCAGAGCGGGGTGGCCGGGTGACGGACACCAGACACAGCTAAATGTTTGATCACGGCTATTTTTTCACTGAAGGAGAAAAGGTGGTGAGAGTGAATCACAAGAGCTTGAATGTGACTGTTTGCTGGGTGTTTCAGCAGGTGGGATTGCCGGGAGATGCTCTTGGTGTTCTCCAGTAACCCCAATTAAAGTTTCTGATCAGTCCTGGTGAGATAAATGAGATAAGACTGCATTTAGCGATTTAATGAATGATAGTGGTGAGTGGTATTTTTACATTTTTATTTCACTCCTTGTGGTGTGTCTCTGCGTCTCTTTGATCAATCCATGGGTTCGATGTCACTGAATAGTACCTACTTGGCCCCGGTGGAACCAGGGTAGAGCAGGTACTAAAAAAGAAAACAATCCAAACAAAACAATCCAAAACAATCCGGTCCAGCCTTTATCCTTCAATTTCCATATTTTCAGATATGATAGAAAATATTGATTGTTGTTCTATTTCAGAGTCATTAAAGTTTTGCACAATCATGATAGCAGACAGAAATAAACCAAACAAACAACATATCCTCGTTACCAACGGTAATTTGAGGAAGGCAACAACAGATGGGACAAACTAGGAAAACACGCATGTGGTGCGTCAACATTTTAAAAAAGGGTAGCTAATGTAACATTTATACACTGCTGCTGATATGAACTGATTACTGATTTTAGCCAACTACTTTTCCTGTTGCTACGTGAAGTAATATAACATTCACATTCTAAATGATAACAAGTCTCCTCAGGTGAAACCAAATGATAAACATTAGAGACCAGGAGAGCTGTGTTTTTGGGGGCCATCAAACATCATCACCTTTCACCACAGTAGATACACAACAGTGATTGCCTCTGAAGATATACAATACCGCAACTAAGTAACACAGCATAACTGAGAAAATATAGATCACAATTTTAAAGTTAACAAATGCAAAACATTTTTGCCGCTGGCAGAATGTAGGTGAACTGCCTCCTACACAGCCTTCAAGATATTTAACCAGATTTTGCCTCAGGAGTCCTCCTCAATGCAGCTGAACTGAAACATGCTCAACCCTGATTGGCTGGTTTCCAACTTGAGACACTATCTGCATGCGGTGCTTCTTCTTGGAGAAGTGTCAAAGTCACACTTATAGCTGTGAGACTGGAAAATGATTGCTCAGCTCAGTGGTGTCTGGCAAATGCAGTTTATTTTTGCTAAATAAAGAATATGTTTTTGTTTTCATTCACTTCCAGTCCCTTGTCAACATTTGTGCTGGTTGCTCTCCTCTTGTCTGGCTTTGCCTCACCCTGACACTAAATTTAGAGCTGCAGCTCTGTATCTGTTAACGTGTGATGTAAAAATAGCAGTGCAGGGAAGCCTGTGCAGGGCAGAGCAAACATACGGGACAGAGTAAGCGTGAGCACGTTAAAGTTAATAGCAAAAAAGACTGACAGTGAGAACCAGACAGGTTTGTATGTCTCTAATGTCATGATTAGAGACTGACCAACCTAGAAACAGACATAGACAATCAGACACAGTATACACTATAGAGTCCCATCGGATTCAACAGAGTACGTAAACAGGCCAGCAGACAGAAAAGAGAGACCACCAGGTAAGTCAGCACTGTTACTGATACTATATTACCCTACATTTGTTTAGACTGAATTCCATTATTAATTAGAAATAGTAATAGTAATAGAAAAAAGTTGTTTTGAAGGAAGTTTTTTTTAGCTATATATGTAAAAGATGCATTATTGTTGTAAATGAAGGAGCGGTTACGTATCAAAGTGCATCAACATGCAAGCTGCTTTCTCATGCAATCGTGACATGTTGTTGATGTCTGTACAATGCACTGCTGATGTCAATGAGTGACACTGTGAAAGGATACGCAGAAGGCAGGACACTCACATGTCTTTGAAGTCAGGTAATCATGGGGGGGGGAATTTTAGACATTGTGTGGAGAACCAAGCTGCATAGCAGTGTTGCAGCCCCCTCTACTTGCAAGTTGTCAGTTGTTAGCCACACCCTCGGGCATACCCTCTTTTATCATCTGTTTGATTCAAATTTAACAATAATGAATTCATGAAAGTATCAATTTTAATTAAAACATGTAGTCTCAGGTTCCCACAGGCTTCTTCACAAACATTATGTTATTTTGGAGGAAGAATACAAACGTAAAGGGATTTTCGAAAAATCTAATTTCACTCTTTATCTGTTCATAACTATGGCAGACAGGCAGTAAATGACACTGTAGGGCTCAAAGAACATTTTGGAAGTTTCAGGTGAACAGCATGGCAGCTGAATCCAGCACAGGAAGTGATCACTATTAGGGGAACCTCCACATTAGCAATTGATTTTTCAAATCAGAAAGCTTTGTCTCTTCATAACCAGCACCACCAGCATCTTTACGATCATAAAGGGGGGGGTGCACTAGAATGTGAGGAGGTGTGACATAACACAAAATACAGCGCAGTCAATTAGTCTGTTCAGAATATGTTGTTATGAAACAATCAAAAATCCAATGATATTCAATTTTGTGAACTTCCTCATGTTCGGACTGACAACAGAAGGTCCTGCATTCCAGTCCAAGTACAACCATTTTTTAGAATCTCTTTGATCACTCTTAACACTGAATGTTTCACTTTACCAAGGCCCAAGGCAAGGAAATCTTGTGTTCAATCTACCAATGATTGTTGGTTGATATGGAAAGCAAGAGGAAAAAAATCAAGTCTGTACACGTACGAAAGTTGATATCAAAAAGAGCTTTGGAGCTACTTCTGGTGTGCAGACTTGATCTTTTGCTGCATTTTTTTGTCTGGCACGTTGTGAAATGCACAAAGGCCTTCTGACGGAATGGGGCCTTTAGGTCTCTTTCCCTATAAACACTTTTTCCAAAAACTGTGAAATAATGAAAATCAGTTTCAGTAGAAACACAATTACCAGGATTGACAACAGAAAATACAAAGCATAAGCAAGAGACAAAATAAACTATCACTTACAAATCAAAATTTTTAGCTGCAGAAGCCAAATAGATCTCCTTGTTTGAACTATTTCCTTAAACTTGGTGTTGGGTTTGAAAATCATCATACGGTCAACTGATAGGACCCTTGTTGTTTGGCTGAGTCAGTCTCACTTACGAGTGCAGACAATGTTAGTCCATCCCCCTGGACAGACAGGAATTAAAGTATGTGACCTTGGTTTTATATGTATGGGACCTCAGTGGTATGGAATTCCCATTGGGAACATAAACTTTTTCTTTTTTCTCAGAATTTTGGTTAATTCATATAAAAGCTAATATCATTTGGTGAGTGTACAGTCCCGATGTAATGGATATCAGGCAAGGAGAAAATAAGAAATAAAAATGCTATTACACAATCTAGCCTAGCTTCCTTCAACAAGATAAAGTTCTTCAACAAGAAAAACTTTGGAACTGTCTGACAGAGCACAGGGGTGCTTTTCTTAGTGGCAGCTGCGTGCATTGCTGAGCGGCGTTTAAATATAGGGTGTCAGTGTGTGACAAGTCATTCTTCAAGCACCACAAAGAAAGCGAAAAGAAGGAAAACTGTCTGAAAGATGCCTCATTTATCTTTGGAGACTCATGTATAATGTGTTACAGAAAATCCACATTTATTTATCAGACAAATGGATTTATTGATTTGTAAATTATGTTTTCTTCAAAAACTGGAGTAACGTCCAAACTTTTATCTTTTTAAATGCTTACTAGCTATTTATCTGAAAAGATGCCGTCCAAAAAAGGCATCTCTGTTTTGTTGTGTTTTTAGTTGCCTCCTTCTACATGTGTTTGTCTCTAATTTAAAAAAAAATCTACTTTGAGGATTTAGTAATAATTTATGGAACAACAATGTGTCATGTCTCAAAATGACACAGAGAACCCGTAGTGCCTCAGCAGCTTCCCTGGCCTTGATATTCTAGACGATCTCTTGGACATTCCCATACCAGGACTACACTTTGTGTCTCTCTATGTCTGATTAGGGCATGATAGAGAAACATGAATGAACTGATTAATTTCTTTGATAATTTTTTCTCATGTCGTTTCTGGTTATGCATTATATGCTTTCTGTCCTTAGGCGTTTGTCGGCATTTAATACATCGTTCCATCTTCAGACAGAATTTCTGTGGAAAAAAACAACAAAAGAATCTTTGTCCCCATTATATACTGTAAATAAATACTATGAGCATGGTCTCGAACTGCTCAATGTTAAAGTTCCTATTATAAAGTGGTGCGACTTGACTTATTGTCCAAATAGAAATTTACCAGCAAGGAACATGACAGAGCAGTCAGTCTAGTTAGATTACTGCTGAACATGAACTAAACAATGGATGGAGGATCTGATCTGAAGGAGAAGAAACGGTAGAGATGGGCCTTTATGACTAGCAGCCAATTATCTGGAGATTCTGAACAGCTTTGCGTGGGAAGCTGAGTAATTCAAGTGTTTCTCCTGTGAGTGTGAACATTATAGAGTCAAAGGCGTGCATCTTACATTTTAGAATGCTTTGATCGATTGCTTTAAAGTGCTGCTGTCAAAACAATGAATGGATCAAGTGTGATTGAGGCATGTACCTGTTCCATAACCTACAAATTAACAAATAAACTTGATTTAGAAATACAAACCACCTTACCGTGACACACAGAGCAGATTAAGTCAATGGTGGATGAATAAGTGCAACCTAAGTGTTTAGGCGACACATTTGTCGTCAACTTTGTGTTTTCATCCTTGTTTGTTCAATCTGTGTCAATAGGAACCAGGATGTTGTCAAAGAAGGAGAGGGGGACCTTTGGCAACGGTCGGCTGAGGGACCAGTGGGAGCAGAGAGCTCAGTCTGAGGCCGACCACTGCAAAAAGGAGGCAGAATGGAAGCAGAAAAGTTCCGTCAACTTGTGAGCACAACCACTATTTATATTTTCTAACCAACACCAGAGAGTCAGACACATGAATCCCCACGGATCTGTGCACATCAAAAAAATCCTGCTGAATCTTCAGGAAAGTTTACCCAATAATGATGTTAGAGTGGTGTTAGAGTTAAAGTTGTGAGTCCATAAAAGACTTTTGGAGTTTCCAGGGAGGAGTAATTGATTCCATCAAATTGGATTTGGCGCCAACAGTTTCCCTGTTAAACCCTGAAGTGCTTTGTGGTCAGCAGTGTTACCCATCCCTCTAACAGTATTGTGGTGAGTAGATAATGTGTGAATTGGGGGCAAATGCAGGCCCATTTTTGGGTGGCGTTACCCACAGGTTTAGCTGTGTTGCAGATTGCACCAATGGACAAGCCTTACAGGTTGTACCTCGTTGTAAAGGTGACTAATCAGGCTTTCCAACGGTATAAGATACAACATCAATTGGTATTATTAAAGGGAAGAAATTATTGACTGAAATAATGTTTCTGAACTTTTTTTGAGGAGTTTATATCCATAGATCTATCAAAATTGAAATGACGGGAAAGTGTCTAAAGTGTAAAAAAGAAAAAAAAGAATCAAATAAAATAAATACAACCTTCACTTCCAAGAGTTTGTGTCACATGTGAGATGTGTGTAATTTCAATGCAATTTCATGTAATTTCAATGTCACATCAATTAGTTCTGTCTGATTTGTTTGTTTCTGTTTTTAATTTGCAGGCTTTTTTCAAAGTGGAATTATCATTGGGGGATGGTTGGAGACAAGTCAAAAGGCGACACATCTGAATTCCGGAGGGTCACCAACCCAGAACCAGAAAAAAGCAAGCCAAAAATTAAATTCAAAATTGTCCCTCCACCTCCAAAAGCCAAACCTGAGCCTCCTCCACCTCCCCCCAAGCGGCAACCGTCACCCAAACTTCAAAGAGCCAAACGCAAAGTAGAAGTGGATGTGTTCCGGTTGTGCTGGAAAGAGTCTTGGATGAGCCTGAAGCCTCCAAAGTATCTTTACTTAAAGCCTAAAGAGACAAAGACCAGAATCCCAGGATTCAAAACCATTGAACTGATCAACAGCAGGACATACAAACCAGGACAGTGTGAGCCAGACAGTGAGTCGACATTTCCAACTGAAAACTGGAGTCAGTCCTGGAAACAGGTAGATGGGCATACCATGATGGATTCCTGCTAAGATACAAAGACACAGACCAGAGGTTTAGGGCTGGAAGAAAACACATGTGTTTAAGAATGGTGTCTGAGTCCTCAAACTTTTGAAACAAGGCTCCAGAGGGAAAGGTTTTTATAGCATTGCTGTTATCGTGTCAGTTTAAACTGCCAGTGGCACCTCAGTGAAAATGGGTACGCACTTTACCACATGCAGCGTCTTTGCAGCTGTTTGTGCCTGGAATTGCACTGTTAAGCAGCACCGAGTGCAAGTGGCATCCATGTTGGCAGACAAACATATATTTTTTTTACCTCCTATTAGAGCCCACAGGCCATTTTGTCACTTTGGTGTAAAAGCCCCATAAATTGTTCATTCCATTCAAGCACTGTTGTTTAACCTTTATTCATTCAGAGGAGAGGAGCCCAGTGAAAACACAATGCAGTGAAGACCCCTGAAGGGAGATGCAGTAGCTATTGGGGGTGCCTCTGCTATTATTGTTAACCAATTTCCAGAAAAAGGGACATCAAAGTGGGAGGGGTCATGCGTTGTATCAGAGAGCAGCAGTAATTCCTTCACTAATATCAAAGGGGCTGCGGGGAGCGGTGCCATTCACGGTCGTTACAGCACTACCGTGTAAGCGCCAGAATTCCAGCATATTCTGACTTTAGTGCCAGAGGTCCGCTGTGTGTATATTGGCCATTTTGGTAGGCTGGGATGCACCACAGTGGGTGTACCAGCACAGCAGATGGACTGTCGATAGAGATCCATCTGATACTCTGACAATTTCATATCAGAAACCTGCACTGCGCCTATGAAACCACAGACCACATCCAACTGTCAGTACAGTGGTGTGCAGCGGTGACTTGGAGTATCTGATTGGGTGCAGCAAAAGAACGTGTGGTGGATGTCAGACTTATTTCATTTATAAATATGTGAACAACAATCATCAAACCTTCTGAATTACTGAATATATTCATTTTTCCTCTTGATTTCTGACGCAACATGACCCATAGAAAATATACTCATCCTATCTACGAGCCATATAGTTATATCAGTATTTTTTTCATACTTTTATACAATAGACTGTAATTATTTCTTGCATTCTTTGTTTCTAGATGAAGATTCAATCTCAGGCAGACTGTCCAGAGGAGAAACATTTCCAGTGGGAGATTATTTTCAAGAAAAAAGAGTTTTCTGCAACTAAAATTGAAGTTTTCGGCCTTCCCTCCTGGGCAGGCACCTGGAAGATTATGAATTTTGCATTCAGGCAGCAGAAAAAAGACTGGGATCTTGGCTGGCTTGTAATTCAACAAAATATCAGCGATAAGGCTGATGAAATCCAGCAGTTGATGGAGCAGGTAAGGGTCTTTATCAACAACATAACAATGATATGTTCATTTCTGTTTCCATGTTCAGCATGAAAAATAACAGGAGGTATCAAACCAGCTCTACATCTATTGAATCCCAAGATCATGAAGAGCTCCCAAGTGTTATGAAAATAACACTTGGATTTGTATTTAATGTTTCTGTTGTTATATAGGAAGAGCCCTCAGGGTGGGAAGACTCATGGAAGCTTTCTGAGATAGAGGTTAATCCTACGGACACAGATTACTGTGCACCTACCATAGCCACTGAGGCTGTGAGGATTCACTGTGTCTTTGTTCCTGGATGGAGTAAGTCCTGGATGATGTCTGCAGCTCCTCCCCATGAGGAGGAAGAGCGTGAGATGTACTGGAGGTCCTGCTGGGAGTCGATGTGGCAGTTCAGGTATGCGTGCGTGCGAAATATAACAAAATAGTTATTTCTTTCCTTTTTTTTTTCCATTTCATGAAGAATGATTTTAATGTAGTAAGCAAGAGACATATCATCTTTTAAATGCCTCAAAAAAGATGTATAAAGGGTTTTTTTGTTGTTGTTTTGTTTGTTTTTTTAATCTTACTAGACGTAGTAGTTTTCTAAAGTACAAATCTGCAAACTACAGCGTTCAATCATTCCAAGGTAAGTAATTTTCAGAATAACAGCTAAAAGAGCATTAGAAACACGAGTCAAGAAATACGTCTCTTTGAGAGCCTGCTGCAAGTGGTTCATATACAGAAAATGATCGAACCATGTCAAGGTCATCCATCAAACAACAAATGCATGCTGACTATTTAGTTAAGTTTTGTGTTAAACTGTTAATAAATGAGCCTGAACTACATTTTTGTTCACAGGTGGTGCGGAGCTTCACTGGCAGCCCAACACAGATACACTCGGAGGAAAATTAGGTCACATAAATCTATTTATCTTCTCCTCACATCATCACTGTATAAGGAGATGAGAGACAACGCAGATTGGGCGGAGGCCTGGAGGGCTCCAAAGGGATGGATCAAACCAGAGGAGGAGGGGGAGGAGCAAGAGGAGGAGAAGGAGGATGAAGCGGCGGATTCAGAGGTGTATGAGGAAGAGGAGGAGCTGGAAGAGGAAGAGGAGGAGGAGGATAATGGAATTGATGACTGGTTGAGCAGTGAAGAGGAGGATGATGAAGAAGAAGAGGATGAGAACGAAGAGGAAACAAAGGAGGAGACACTGGATGACAAAAATGAAAAGGAAGTTAAGTTGACAAGGTGCAAAAGACCGAAGTTGGCTGTCCCTCTCCACCTGCAGTTCCACAAACTCAACACCTCCTTCACCCCATGGAAGCAGTCGTGTATGATTGCGGTGGCACACAAGACTGGCGACAACTTGGTGGAGGATGAAGATGAGCTGGAGGATGAAGAGGAGGAGGAGCTAAAGCGGTGGACACACTCGTGGAGACTCTGCCGCTTCAGCAAGCCAGACGAGGACGAAGTGGTCTATTTCTCCACTCAACAACAAAACCAAAGAGGGGTGGAACTTACACACAAGGATATTGAAATGTCAGAGATGAGTTGGGCACTCAGCTGGAAGATGAGAAAGACTGCACTAGAGAAGAAGGAAGATGAGAAGCAGGAGGAGGAGGAAGAAAAGGTGAAAGGTGTACATCAAAAACAGCAGCATGAGGCACATGGGAAAAAGACTTGTGAGGAGGAGAATGAAAATCAAGAGGAGGACAATGAAGAGGTAGATGACGGGGAGGTGGAAGATGAAGAAATGGACAAAGATGTACATGAAAAAGGGGAACAAGAAGCAGACACAGAGCAGTGTGAGACAGATGAGAAAAAGAAAAGTGAAGAGGAGAATGACAATGAAGAGGACAATGAAGAGTTAGATGAGGGGGATGAGGAAGAGGAAGAGGAAGAAATGGAGAAAGATGTACATGAAAAAGAGGAACAAGAATCAGACACAGAGCAGTGTGAGGCACATGAGAAAAAGAAAAGTGAAGAGGACAATGAAAATCAAGAGGAGGACAATGAAGGGGTAGATGGGGGTGAGGAGGAAGATGCACAAGACAAAGAGGAACAAGAAGCAGACACAGAGCAGTGTGAGACACATGAGAAAAAGAAAAGTGAAGAGGAGAATGAAAATGAAAAGGAGGACAATGAAGGGGTAGATGGGGGGGAAGGGGAAGAAATAGAGAAAGATGTACATGAAAAAGAGGAACAAGAAGCAGACACAGAGCAGTGTGAGGCACATGAGAAAAAGAAAAGTGAAGAGGAGAATGACAATGAAGAGGTAGATGAGGGGGAGGAGGAAGAGGAAGAGATGGAGAAAGATGTACATGAAAAAGAGGAACAAGAAGCAAACACAGAGCAGTGTGAGGCACATGAGAAAAAGAAAAGTGAAGAGGACAATGAAAATCAAGAGGAGGACAATGAAGGGGTAGATGGGGGGGAGGAGGAAGAGGAAGAAATGGACAAAGATGTACATGAAAAAGAGGAACAAGAAGCAGACACAGAGCAGTATGAGCCACATGAGAAAAAGACAAGTGAAGAGGAGAATGAAAATGAAGGGGAAGAGGCGGAGGAGGAGGAGGAAATGGACAAAAATATACATGAAACAGAGGATGAAGGATCAGACACAGAGCAGCATGAGTCACGTGAGAAGGAGAGTGAAAAGGAGAAGGAAAATGATGAAGGAGTAGGTGAGGAGGAGGGACAAATTGAAAAGAAGAAAAGTATATGTGAACAGGTAGAAAAGGAGCAGGAGGATCAAGGTGAGAAGGAGAAAGAGGAGGAAGATGAAGATGAGGAGGAGAGCAAAGAGAAAGAGGAGAGTGATAGAGGCGTAGAACCTGCCAATAAGGAGGAAGATGTATGTGTACAGGTGAAGAGCAAAGATGTAAAGAAGGAGGATGAGGAGTCTGAAGACAAGGAAGAGGAAGAAGAGGAGGAGGACAAAAATGTTCAGAGGGAGGAGGAACAGATGGGGGAAGAGGATGAAGATGACAGCCATAAGTACAGACCCTTTAAGGAGGCAAAGAACAATGATGAAGACAAGGAGGAACAGGAACAAGGGGAGGAGGAAGCCAAAGAGAGTGAAAAGGAAGAGGAGGAAACCAAAGATTCCCAGGAGAAGGGGGAGGACAATGAAGAAGTGGAGGAAAAGAAAATCAAAAGGGGAGAGGAGGAGGAAGAGGAAGAGACTGAAGAGGAGGCGGATGTAAAAAAAGATGCTCATGAGGATGGGAAGGGGAGTGACGATGGAGGGAAGACAGACAATGCAGTGAGGAAGGAAGAGAACAAAGAAGCACAAGAAAGGAAAAACAAATATATACAAAGAGAAGAGGAGGGGGAAGAGGAGGAGGAAGCACCAAGGGGGCAAATTAATGAAATGCACAGTGAGGAGGATGGAAAAACAGACGGAAATGAGGAGAAAGAAGGAGACAAAGAATCAGACAAAAAGGAAGATGTCAATGTGGAAGAGGAAGAAGAGGAAGGAGGTGTACAAGAGGATGCTATGAAAAAAGACAAAACTCTAGGAAATAACTATAAACAGGAGAACAGATTGGCTGTAGTTGTAGTAGTTGAGGAAGAGAGGGAGGAAGAGGAGTTGAAGGAAGATTTTGGTTATGTAGTAGAAAATGAAGAAGAGGAAGCAGACAAAGATGACAACGTAAAAAATGAGAAAAAGATTGAGATGGAGGAGGCGTATGAAGCTGAGGAAGAGAAAGTGTGTGATGAAACAGAAGAAGACGATGAAAGGTTAGACAAACAAAAAGAAGTGGAGAATGGAGAACCAGATAAAGCTGTGACAGATGATGAGGATATGGATGAAAAAGAGGAAGAGGAGGATGCAGAGGAAGAGGATAAAAGAAGGGATAAATGTGACATAGTACGGGAAGCAGAGGAGAGTGAAGAAGCAGCGGAAGATGATGAAGAAACACCGGACAAATTGAGCAGTGAAGAGAAGGATGAGGATGAGGAGGAAGAGGACAGAAAGGAGGAAATCCCGATGGACAAACAGGGAAAAGAAGTGAAGTCAAGATGGTCCGTGAGACTGAAGCCAGACGTCCCGCTTCACCTCCAGTTCCACAAACTCCATGTGTCCTTCGCCACGTGGAAGCAGTCGTGGATGGTCACCGCAGTGCCCAAATCAGGAGACAACTTGGTGGAGGAGGAGAAGGAGAAGGAAGAAGAGGAGGAGGTGGAGGAACTGAAACAATGGATGCACTGTGGGAGGATATGCCACTTCAGGAAGCCAGACAAGGTCAAAATAGTCTGTTTCTCCACCCAAAACCAAAGCCAGAGATGGACAGGACTTGCACACATGGACTTGGCTGTGCCAGGGACGGGGTGGGGTCTAAGCTGGAGGATGAGCAAGACTGCTGTGGAGGTTAAAGAGGAGGAGGACAAGGAGGAGAGGGAGGAGCTGAAGCAGTGGACCCACTCAGGGAGGATCTGCTGCTTCAGGAAGCCAGATGAAGATAAGGTGGTCTTCTTCTCCACCCAGCACCGAAGCCAGAGATGGGTGGGACTTCTGCATGAGGACAGAGGCGTGCCAGGGACAGGGTGGGCTCTCAGCTGGAGGATAAGCAAGACCACAGTGGAGGAGGAAGAGGAGGAGGAAGAAGACAAGGACGAAGAAGAGGAAGAAAATGAGGAGGAGCTGGAAGAAGACGAGGAGGAGGAGGAAGAAGATGAGGAGGAATATTTCACAACCCCAGAATTCTGATTGAATTTCCTCTCTAGTGTGGTTGGAAACCAGTAAAGCCATAATGAAACAATACTGTCCAGTTGGAAGTGCAATATGTAATGTCACAATAATGATCATTTTCCACATGACCAAGTTGCTGGAGGAAAATGACAATGCAGTTAGCCATTTTCTTTATTTTAACAAACGTGCTTGTCCCTGGAAACAATCTGCAATTCTGGAATTTAGACTACTCACTGTGTTTAAAAGAAAATAAAGTTACACTGGATTCAGCAACATTCAAATCAGTCAAATATGGCATATATTTATTTCTTTATCTTTATATTTTACTAAATAAAAATATAACAATATGTTAAAATGTTAAATGGAGGCACATACAGTTAATGTTCAATGGTATAAATCTGTACTGCATAAAAAAACAATTCTGTATAAATTAAAAAATGGCACTGTAACATCATTGTGGAAATTTCTTTTACATAAATGATGATGCACTCAGTGAGAGGAAAGTCTTACAGAGAGATATTATTATCATTTTTCTTATCCTCTTCAGTTGACAGTGTATTCATCGATACCACCCCATCAGATTTATATTTAGGAAACTCAGATCCTTTCTGGAGTGCTAAAACTAATAATAAATGTATAAGGGAATTACCCCTGAGAGACACAATTTGTACACCTGCCTCAGTGTTCATCTGGAAAGATCTACATGTTGACATAGACTGGAAAGAAACTTGGTTGTTACCCAGGAAATGTTGTGTCTCAAATAAAGTGCGGGAGGTGTCTCTGAAAATATTGCCCAGGTGTTATCCAGTTAAATCTGTTATTGCAAAATACAGACTCAATATTGACCTTCTTTGTTCATTGGTCACCACGCAAAGGAAACTATCATTCATCTGTTGTGGGAATGCTCCCTTAGTCAGACTTTCTGGTTGGACCTTAATCTACTGTTGAACAGAAAATTGGATATTCAACTCAAATTTAGTATTGAATTCATTTTATTTGTTTTTTTTTATAATAAATTGCCTGTCAAGAAAACATCATCAACATTATTCTTATTCTAGCAAAAATTCATGTACACGCCAGCAAATATGCAAAACAAAAACCCAACCTGACCTTGCCTACTTAAAAGCTTACCTGGAATCTCTAAAATCTTACACAAACCCCTAAACTGTGAAAACGAGAACCTTTTGTAATGAGTTCAATTTCATTTGAAATTGCTTGCTATTCATTTATTTTTTGTCATTTTGTTTTATTTACATTATCTGCTTTTTGTCGATTATAGGTCTTGGTATCTTGTAATGCGCATAATACCTTAAGCAAACACTGTCTTGTTATTATTGGAATTGTGAACCTGTTGTAAGTTTACTTGTGTAAACAAAACATTTAAAAAAAAGAGAGAGATTAATGTAAACCTCATGCTTTTGTGTTCAGGACAGAGCTGGAGCTAACATGCTTGTCTAACTTTACATTGAATTAAGCCCTACAAATCTCAAATATTGGAGCGATTTTCCACCAACTATGGACGATTGTCAATACCCGTACTTGTCTCTCCTCCCGTCCTTGCAAACTTGTTATCCGTCATCAGTCGGTGCCCAAGTAGGATCCAATCCTCAAGTTCGCATCTGACCAAGTAGAGACCAAATCCCCGGATGTCAACTTGATCCGCCCTGATCCTCCCACTTTACTGAGTCTGTACTGGAGCTGACTCTCGCAGACTTTTCACAGCAAATTACCCAGAATGCTTTTCACCGCGAAATGGTGACATCATTGAGTATGCTGCTGTTCCAATAGCAGAACTACCGTCTTCCCGTCCTCGGTAGTCCCTACTCCCGAGGACAACTTGCAAGTCTGAACTACCAAGGAGGTGAGTCCGTGCTTCCCAAGTTTGGGTATTGAGAATCAGCCAAAGAGTCCGGACATGAAAGGACACCATTCCAAAGACGACGTTGCTGGAGGCACTTCAAATGAAGACATCCTGAAAGCGGTGATAGAGTTACCGAGCCGCTTCACCACTCTTGAACAAAAACTATCTAAGAACACCAATGCCATTACCAAATTGTGTGACCAGTTGAAAGGGGTGGAAATCCGAGTTCAAAAGAATGAGGAGCAAGCGAAGGAGTTATCAGAGCAAAACTCCAAATTATAGCAGAGGAGTGATGATGCGATATAGCTGACACTGGAACCTACGGCTGTATGGAATGTGAAGTACACACCTGCGGAAAACATCAAAGCCGACATCATGAAGCTTTTGGCGGCGCTCGTCCCAGAAGATAATGAGAAGATTGGCATTCTTGTCGGCACGGTGCATAGACAACACACATCACTTAGACACTTAGATGAAGGGAATGGTACCTTTAGTTGAGGTTCAAGGTTTGTAAGTATCTATTTCATTGTTTGTTCTCTGATGTAGCATTTTTATTTGTTTTTCGGGCAACAGATAATTTCTTGTTAAATATGGAAGGTTTCAGTTTTAAGGCACTACACAGCAAATTCAGAAGTGTTAATTCAACTCCTAGGGAGTTAAATTCAACACTTTAAAAGTGTCTATATTGGTCCACACTAGATCGAGTTAAAATAACACTTTTGATAGTGTTAAACACGACAGTGTTGAAACAACACTCTAAATAGTTGAAATTTAACACTCACCAGTGTTGAATTTACCTAACACTAGTGTGTAGTGTCAAAAATTAACACTGTCATTGTGTTGTTTTAACACTGAACAAGATTTAAATTATATTAACATTATGGATAGTGTTAAATTTACTACTTCTAATAATAATAATAATAATAATAATAATAATAATAATTATAATAATAATAATTTACAAAGAAAGCTACATAAGTTGCAGTTTGAATCAACTTGTATTTATTTCAAACAAGCACATCACATAAAAAAAACAGCACTGGCTTTGCAATATCCAACAATGCACAACACAGGTTACACAATATGACAATGTGGCACAATATAATATTTTTCACACATCTCATTAGAAAACTGTTTGTCATAGGGTCTGTAATAAATCAACTGGAACTGGAAAAACAGAAAATGAATCTGCCCTCTCATTGATACAGTATGCATTGAAATGATCATCAAAATAAAGAGTGTCCACTCTGCATGTCAAAATAAAAGCTTGCTCATTATGTACAAGAATGTTTGTGATCTTTCTGAAAATAGGATCTTCCATATTTGTTCCTGTAATAACAAACATACCAATCTGATATTCTGTTCCATAGTTCTTCACCCAGTTAGTGGTTGACACTTCACAGTATGCATTTACATTAAATACAGAACTTAAAACATCACCTCCTTCTAAGCTATCAATAGTTTTTTTTTCCACTGGACCAAACTCAAATCTCTGAAAATCAAAATTCTCCCAGTGGTAAGCTAGCTGTCTCTGGTGTTGTTTCATCAATGCTTTTGTGATATTTTTGAAATGTTTCACTGAATGGGCATGGCGCCTTTCATTTAACTTACTTACAGAAAGATACTCCGTGAAGTCTGCAGGTGAACAGAAAGTCGTCCTCTGCCGATCCCGCTCGAGTCTGACTGCTCGTCGCCCCGCTCTTCAGACAAACACGTCACAGGTCCATTGGAATTCTGGGAGTAACACTGTTGAAGTGTTGATTTTAAAATGAACACTTAACAGTGTTGTTTGGATTTAACTCCCTGGATTAACACCAACTCTTTTAAGGAATTAACTCTCAAATAGTTGAATTGAACTAAGCAAGTGTTGAATTAGCACTGTATTTTTAACATACAACACCAACACTGGAAATTTAACACTTTTGAATTTGCTGTGTACATTTGTGTTCTATTAATGTAAGGGGTTTACCTGATAACCCAAAACTGAAGGCAGTATTTTTATTTATCAGAAGTTACAATACTGATACTGTTTTTTTGCAAGAAACTCATTCCGGTATTGAAGATGAATAATTCTGGGGAGATTCAATCGGGAGATGCGGTTTATTTTTCTCATGGCTCAAATCACTCAGCTTTAAACAGATTTAATGGTGATATTTTGGAATCTACAGTTTCGAATGAAACCGGTGGATTGTTTGAATTTTGAAGATGGACAATTTGCTGCTTATTATTGTTTATGGGCCAAACAGAGCAGCTCAAGCAAAGGGCATGTTTTCTGAACTTTCTTTCAAGCTGGATGTCTTAAAGGACAAATACAAAGATTCTACTATTATCATAGGAGGAGATTTTAATGATGCTCCAGATGAGTATATGGACCGACATCCTCCAAGATCAGCATCGTTGTTAAGCTTTAAACCTACCTCATGTATATGTGATCACTTTCAACTTACAGATGTGTGGATATTTATGAATCCCAGTGTCACAGTATACACATGGTCTAACTCTAGTAGGAGTTTGCAGTCAAGAATTGACCTTTGGTTAATGTCAGCACAGAGTTTTTAATTTGTCTCAGATATCTCTCATTTTTATGCTCCATTGTCTGATCATAAAATGATTTAGATGAGGAGATCCAAAGAAAAAACAAGCATTAGAGGTTATTGGAAATAAAACAATAATATATTAAATGATAAAATTGTAATGAAGGTGTAGATTTATTTGCTAAAGATATATTTAATAGAAAAGAGATGACTCACATTCAAAGATGGGAATTCTTGCAATTCTAAATTAGAGAAGTTGCCATTACACGCAGCAAAGAAATAAAAAAAAAGCAAAGAACTGATAAAATGGACACCCTAATGAGTCAATAGGAATCTCTAAATTCAAAACATGATTTGTCTGAGGATGAGTTAAAATGCTAAAAAGTCTCGGTGAAGAGATTGATCAAATTTTTGTGAATTTGGCAAAAGGTGCTTTCATCAGCCAATTGAATAGAAGGAGTGAACATTTCCAGTTACTTTTTTGCATTGGAGAAAAGGAATAGAAAGAGAAATACCTACATCTCTAAATGTCATTGGTGTCATATGTTCATACGTTCAAATGTGAAGCTGAGCTTTTATGTTCAAAACTAACAGATGCTGTACAGTCAATGAAATTAAGAAAATCGCCTGGAAGCGATGGTCTCACAGTACAATTTTATCTTTGTTTCTGGGATTCAAAGAGAATCTTGTATCAATGTATAATGAATGCATACGGCTTGGGTGTGCGGCTGCTAAGCGGTAGGTTGTGCTGCGTCAACTCCAATGGTCTGGTTTCGATGATGATCTGCTGACAGCCGTAATTTTGCTCTGCAGAGCGGCAGCTGTCTCCGGCGTCATTGGTCGGTCCTGTTCCGGTTAACTGTGGTAGGTGTCCTCTCTATCCGCACCATTGAGCGCTGGTGGCTGGCTAAACTCTTGTGCTCGCGGGTGGATTGCCGGTAGCTGCCGTGGGTCTCTCGCCTCCCCCCTCCACCTCCTCTGCTGTGTGACCGTGCATTCTGGCGTGCGCGCGTCCACTCACATGAGCGCTGCAGCCCGCAACACAAGGGAAAGGATATCCGTGTTTTTATAATCACCGCCACTGACGTGACGTCTGCAGAACACTGCTGCTTTGTTTCCCGGTTGCAATCCAGGTCCATCTGCCGCTGGCTCGGTTGGCCGTTGACGCCACCACGGGGGAACCGCCGCACTTTCGCCGCGAACCCCTGTCTTGTGCGTCTGTGGTGTTAGTGGGGTTCTTTTGTATTTTCTTTTGGGTTGGGTTAACTTGTAGTTTATTTTATTGATTGGGGTTAATGGGTTTAGTAATTGTTTTGGTTATTTAGCTGTTTTTCTTTGGTTCCAAGTTGTTTTGGTTTATTTATTTTGGTCTCCTTCATTTGAACCCAAACTCTTTTGTTTCATTCAGTTTTCATTTTTTACTTGGTTATCTACTTCAGTTTCATTTTGTCGTGTTTAAGTTAGTTGTTTTTCTTGGTTTCATTTACCCAGCTTTTTCATTTGAATTGGTTAATGTTCACTCATCTTTGATTCTCTAAGTTGCTTATTCTTATTTTCCTTGTTTATGTTGTGTGACTGCCCTAAAATTGCTTCAGTTTCATTTCATTGTGTTAAAGTTAAAGTTGGTTTAGTTCACCTAGCTTCTTTAATTTGAGTTTGTTTACGTTTACTAATCTTTGGTTCTCTTTATTTGTTTGTTATTTTCCTGGTTTTGGGTGAGTGACTGCCCGAATCATTGTTCCCTTTCCGCCCTTCCTTTCCAGTGACTGAGGCCCGGTGGTGGTGCTGGTGGTCTGGTGGTGGTACCCGCCCCCTCTTTTCATTTGTGTGCTGTGCCCCTAGGATTGGTTCTTCACAACCATGTGTGTCACGTGCGTCTGGGTCATTTTGTGCGGTTTGATTTTGGTGGCTCCCCACCCTGCTATCCCTAGTTTCCCACATTCGGTAAACCTCAGCACTGATTCGATTTGTTCCCCCCCCGCCCCAAGTGAGTGGTGTTTATTGAAGATTTTAATCGTTACAGTAAAATTATACTTGTGTGGAACTAAGTCTCTGGCTTGGAGTTCTGACCTGTGCACCCGTGATTTCTCTGGGTGAGATTCCCAGAGTGGCGTTGTCGTGCAACACAATTGGTTTAAGGTACCCCCAATCACCATCGTCGTACCCCTCCGCTTGTAGCTGCCACATAACTAACATCCACAAATTACCAACTAAGTAATCCATGTTTTATCAACAGGCCCTCCTTGCATGTAAATTGTCACGCACACACGCACACACGCACACACACACCTTCTCCGCCCCCCCATAAATGGGAGGAAGTCTATTTTCAAGCAAAATTGGGTTCGGTAAGAGTATAATGTATGTAGGTGATCTCTTTGACGATGGTTTGTTGGTCAGTTATGAAAGATCCCTTCATATTAAGTCTTTTCCCACAACAAACAGAAATGGTTATTCTGTGATGAAAATCTTGCTCAATTAAAGAGCACACTCAAGCCAAATTCTCTGAATGTTTTCTAACAATCATGCGTGTCCCCGTAGCATGAGTATGCGGTCCAAAAATGAGAAAATTGTCACCTCATTTACTTTTCTGTTTTTTTGCCCACTGAGCTGAAACGAGCGGATCTGAGAGTTGGAGACTTGTGAGGTGGAAGTCACCGTCCACTCCCCCCGGCTGTAGTGGAGGCTGCTGTCCACCAGCCCCCCCATATAAGATGAGCCTTACTATTAGCTGGAGCTAGCATTAGTTAAATGGTAGTTACTGAAACAACACGTATGAACAAAATAAGATTTAGAAAAAAATTTGACCAACCATTCTGAAACGTCCTGATGCAGCTGCAGAATCTGAGCATGTTCGGGAACGGAAACTTCTACTTCTGTGTCCGATTCTGCTTCAATTAGGTACGGTTGAACTATGGCGTTTCTGCCATATAGCAAATACCCCATAGAAGGTGACCTTTAATGAAGAGTCACTTACAATTTCAAGAAATATTAAGAGGTGATCCATTATTAATGATAAATGGAATTGATGTTAGAAACTTTAAATGTAGTAATAAACTGATACATCACACTTTTTTATGAAAGGAGGATAAGTCCTCGAGGAGAGGCCTTTTGGAAATAACATCTTGAGGGTATTTTGTGGCAGAGAGCTTGGTCGATACCATTTAAATTCTGTATTAGCAACAAAATCAAAGAATCGCATTTCAAAGTCTTGCATAATACATATTTAACAAACTTGCATCTCTCTAAATTCTTACATTCCAAACAATTCTACATTTTGTAAAAACACACCAGAATCATTGACTCATTTATTGTACTACTGCACACATTCATTACAAATTTGGAATTTTGTGCAAAACTAAATATAATGTGAAATTTCATTGCAAATCTGATGCCATGACAATGACCAGATTTAATTTATTATTATCTTTTTAACACACACAAAGCAGTCTTCAAGTATGTATAACATTAGGCAAAACAGTTGTGGATGGAGCAAGGATGAGACAAAAAAAAGAACATGCAGCACAGCACACAACACAGCTTTACAGATGACTACCATTTTCTCTTCTTTCATTTTTTTCTTCTTGATTATTTATGTAAGTTTCCCACGCAAAGATGTGATCAGATCACAATCGTGTCTCATTGCAGACACTGAAGACTTACAGTAATGCCAGGTGTAAATGCTATAGGATAAAATTGGCGCGCAGGGCTGTTTCTTTTGAGATAAACAACATGAACTTCAAAAGGGTAGGTAGCTTATATATGTACATAATCTTTTGATTCCTTTTATTTACACACTGCTGCAAAATCTAAGTGCAGCCAGATGTAAAGTGAGACGCTGCTGTCACTGATGTTAAGTAGGAGTCCCTCCCTTCAGATCACACAGACACCGAGGAACCAAGCCACCAGACTGTAAATCCAGGATAAAGTGGTTGAGTGAATGTGGTATTGTAGGTGTGGAGGTGGATCAGCGTGTCAGAGGGGGATACACTGTAGAAGGACAGAGTGCCAGCAGGGCAGTCCATATACACTGCCGCTCTGTGAGAGACGACAGAGGAGGAGATGAAAGTTTTGGTGTTGTTATGAAAGACAGAGTAGCCGTGATCACTGCAGCTCAGACTCCAGGACAGATCATTCCACCCAAACTCTGAATCATCGTGTCCTTTCCTGCTGATTTTTCTGTAACTCACTGCTATGTAAACACCTCCACTCCACTCCACCTCCCAGTAACAGCGACCAGTCAGACCATTGTCACACAGCAGCTGAGGCCAGTTTTCAAATCTGTCTGGATGGTCAGGATAGCACTGATCCTCTGACATGTTTGTAACTTTTCTGTCATGTTGAGACACTTCGAGATCTGTGTGCTGAGTTTGTGTCCAGTGAGAGCTCACAGAAATCTGATGGAGGAAAAACAAGACGCAGCACAGCATGTTAACAGATGACAGCTTAGCATTTGTAATAATAGTGACACACTTTGTCAGCATCCTGGTCAAGTTTCACAAAAAAACCAACAAACTACCTATATTGGAGCAAAAACTAATGATCATGAGACAGACTTCATTCACATTTACACTTCCTCAGACCAGGTTTTAACCACTGATCTCCTCTGGGGTCCATCCTGGGGAAAGACACAGAGATCTTTTGCTGGCTTCAGCTCAACGTGTTTATCAATGTGGCACAGAAAGGCTGCACCTAACCTGTCCTCAACTGTATCCTTCATTCTGTCACTGGTGTCAAGCAGTAAATAAAGGGATGTTCAAATGACTAGAAATGATGTCTAAACAACCTGTTCCTATCCAATCAACAAATCTAATGTGACAGATAACTTTGAACAAGCTACACTAAAGAGCAATGTAGAGTGTTTTGTTTGAACATATCTCAATTTTTTTATTCTCTTTGCTTACAATTTGTAGTTATCTGCACTACAATCATGAGAATGTACTATTTTATATTTTATATGGCTGTGAATATTTTTAGTCATCCAGGTCATTCTATCTCTTCGGGCTCAGCATAGACATCTGGCCTCAACTCAAGGTTAGTAAAGATTTTTTGTTTCTCATCGATTTATTTTTACAATGTCAGAGAGACTGGTTCTTAGTGGAACTACTGGATGGATCTGAAGTTGGTCCAGAAATTCACAAAAAGTGACTGCAGAAATTCTGTTGTGGTACTTAGGTTTATTGACTAAAATGCCCTGTTGTGCTGTCAATAAATTGCAGGATATGAGGTTTTGTCGTTACCGTAAAGTTTCCAACCTCCAGGCTTTATTTTCCAGTCCCGCAGACAGCAGCTTCACTCCTGAGTCTCCAGGGTGATTGAAGCTCAAATCAAGCTCTCTCAAATGGGTGGGATTACAGCTCAGAGCCGAGGCCAGAGACAAACAGCCTCCCTCTGTGATAAGGCAGCCTGACAAACTACAAGTAATACAAATAAATAAATAACCTGCAGTTCTTCACTAGCCGGTTGCTATGTAGAAAACTCGTCACTAGATGACAATTTTACATTAGGGGACACTTACATGCTCAAATTAGATGAATAGCATGAACTAAAACACTTGTGACTATGACCTACTAAAATGGCAGTTGAGAGAGAATTCTGTTGATTAGATCACCTAACTTCCTAATGGTGTTGGCTTCAAACACTGACAATTTGTCAGTGACAAAAAAATGTCATTTCTTTTTCAATTCCTTTGGAAATATGGTGACACCTTTAATTACTGAACATTCCAGGTTTAATGGGAAAATTACAGATACAGTCATACATATGTATTCTTTTTTAATCCCTATTTCTATTTCCTCTTATATTTAGCAATTGCAAATATGACTGTTTTATGTTTTTGTATGTGTTTTTTTGTTTTTTGTTTTGCAACAACGTGAGACAGTGCTCAAATTTAGTTGTAATTCTATTCAATTCAAGAGACGAGGCAACTTCAACCTCAGGCAATAGGCACTACTGTGATCTATGCCAGATTGTACTCTATATATCTGTATGTCAAGATACTAATATGCTCATTGTACAAGAATGCTCAAGTCAGTGCTGAATTAGATGTATACTAATGAACATATAGCTATAACTGCAATGATGCATTTCTGCTAAGTGCTCCGAAAATGTGAATGATGTTTACCGTGCTATGAAATTGTGCAACAAGAGTCCCACCAATGCCATCTATCTCTCTTTGCATGAACCTGAAGCAAGTTTTAACCCATCAACTGTTTCATCAAGACTGCTAACCCGAGAGTCTCCAGGTGACACTGTGGACTTTTCAGTCCATCAGACAGTAGCCTTGCACCCAAATCCTGCAGATCATTGTTGCTCAGATTGAGTTCCCTTAGACTGGACGACTGAGAGCTGAGAACCAGGGACAGGGCTTCACAACTTCTATATGACAGCTGGCAACCATTCAACCTGTTAATGGATTGACAGCAAAAACAAAACATGTTTTTCATGAATGAAATTCAAGTCTTTTTAGAAATATAGAAATATATACAATTTTTGAACAACCTACAGAGCTTTGTTTGAGGCTTTCACTACTGGCATTAGCCTCACAAGGGCCTCCTCTGAAGCAGAGTATTTTTTCAGGTCAAACACATCCAGATCATCTTCCGAAGACAATAACATAAAGCCCAGAGCTGACCACTGAGCAGGAGAGAGTCCAGATGTTGAGAGATGCCCTAATCTCAGCTGCTGTTGGATCTCCGCCACAAGAGAGCAATCGTTGAGTTCATTCAGACAGTGTAACAGATTAATGCTCCTCTCTGGAGATACATTATCACTGACCTTCTTTTTTATGAACTCAGCTGTCTTCTGATTGATCACTGAAATGTCATCTGTTGGTGTCAAGAGACCTTGCAGCAGAGTTGGATTGTGCTGCAATGACAGACCTAAGAGGAAGCAGAGAAACAAATCTAGGTGTCCATTTGGGCTTTTTAGGGCCTCATCCACAGCTCCCTGATAGAGGCATAGTAGTTCTGGTTTGTCTCCACTAAATACCTGTTTTCCTGCTATCAGGTTGACATCAGAGTTAATAAAGGTCAGATGGACATGAAGGGCAGCCAGAAACTCCTGTAGGCTTAAGTGGACAAAGCAAAAGACTTTGTCCTGATACAGTCCTCTCTCCTCTCTAAAGATTTACGTGAAGACTTCTGAGCACACTGAGGCTTCTCTGATATTTATATTACATTCCATAAGGTCTGAGTTGTAGAAGATCAGGTTGCCTTTTTGCAGCTGCCTAAAGGCCAGTTTTCCCAGAGATTCAATCATACTTCTGCTCTCTGGATTCCAAAAGGATCTGTCTCTGCTCCTCCATCATACTTGACTTTCTTAAGTTTGGTATGAACCACGAGGAAGTAAATGTACATCTCAGTCAGGGTTTTGGGCAGCTGTGCATCCTCACTGGTTTTCAACATGTCCTCCTCAACTGTTGCGGAGATCCAGCAGAAGACTGGAATGTGGCACATGATATAGACACTTCGTGATTTCTTGGTGTGGGAGATGATTGTTCCTGCTTGCTCTTCATCTCTGAATCTCTTCCTGAAGTACTCCTCCTTCTGAGAGTCATTGAACGCTTTAACCTCAGTCACCATGCTAACACATGCCGAAGGGATCTGATTGGCAGCTGCAGGCCATGTGGTTATCCAGAGGCGAGCAGAGGGAAGCAGGTTTCCCCTGATGAGGTTTGCCAGCAGCACATCCACCGAGGTGGGCTTTGCCTCATCAGTCAGTGTCTCATTGTTTTGGAAATCTAGAGGAAGTCGGCACTCATCCAGACCATCAAAGATGAATACCACCTGGAAGCCTTCAAAACTGCAGATTCCTGCTTTTTTGGTTTCAGTAAAGAAATTATGAATAAGGTCTACCAAGGTGAAACATTCCTCTTTGACGACATTCAGCTCTCTGAAGGTGAAGGGAAGCATGAAGTCTATGTCCTGGTTGACTTTGTTTTCAGCCCAGTCCAGATTAAACTTCTGTGTGAAAACCGTTTTCGCAATGCCAGCCACCCCCTTTGTAAGCACTGTTCTAATGGGTCTATTTTGGGCTTTGAAGAGGTCTTTGTGTTTGATGGATGTTTCTGGTTTGGCTGGTTTCCTGCATTCTGCTTCAATTTGTCTGATTTCATGTTCTTTGTTGACCTCTGCAGCCCCTCCCTCTGTGATGTAGAGTTCTGTGTAGATCTCATTTAAAAGTGTTTGGTTTCCTGCTTTAGCAACCCCATCAAACACACATTGGAACTTCCGCTGCAGGTTAAACTTCAGTTCACGTCGACACTGCAAAATTAATTCCTAAATGGATAGAGACCAGTCAAGTCAGTCAGGTGAGTTCATGATAGGTTCAGCTCAAACTAATTAGTTGCTAGTGTTGATTACAGACTTTGAAAACATCCAGCATGTTACTGTAACTACTCTCCTCTTTCCATCATGGTAAAGCTGTTGAAATCTTCTTACTGCTTTCTACACACTCGGCCAGCTCCTCCTGTCCCATCCTCCTCAGAAAGTGCAGTGTGATCTTCAGAAAGGCCTCTGTAGTGCCCATTTCTTCTTCCTTTCTGCTCAGCACCTCCTCATCCTCAAAATAATGTGGGTAATCCGAATCCAGAAGTCTCGGGACTCTCTTCAGTTGGTTCTTCACAAAGCTGATGATGTTACTCTCAAGCATCTGGAATATAGGTTAGATGATACTGTATATAAAAGATCAAGAAATTGCTCATTGCAGCATGGACCCTGTTAGGGCTGGAGCTTTCTTTTACTCTTCATCAAGGAGATTATATCATTATCAGGTATAGCTGTGTTTGTACATGCACATACCATCAATGTGGAGTCCAGTTGAGTTTGATATTGCTGGAGTGACAGACCATGAAGAACATCTGAGCTCTTCTTATCTCTGTGAAGAAAGGAAGCTATTGTGTTCTATGATGGTAAATCCAGGTGAAACTCTAGAATGTTCTGCTTGACTTATGACAGTTTGTTTCATTATTTGAATAGAAGGTATTAGAACACACAAATATTTGACTTTCTGACCTCTGATTGGAAGTCTGTCCATGACTGAAGCAAATGGGGTCATCCATAGAGTTATCACTCATCCTGGACACATAGCTTGGGTCAGGTTCAGGGTGGTTTTGACTCTTGGAAGTCTGTCCATGACTGAAGCCAGTAGTCTCATCCATAGTTATCACTCACCCTGGACAAATAGCTTGGTTCAGGTTCTGGGTGTTTTTTTCTCGTGGAAGCCTGTCCAAGCTGGGAGCAGATTTGGGATGGTTTTGTTTCCTCTGATGGATCCTGATTGAAAAAAATATTGTTAAATGCAGTTCAGTAAATATCTTCTCAGATTCATAATGTGACCTGTATTGTGCTCAGTTAATCATTTTCTACTATGCCACTAGATGGCAACATAGACCAAGACTTCATGAGCCCAAATTTAGACATATGTGAACAGGTACTGTTATTGAGACAGAGGTGGATTTTAGTATTATTGCTATTACCTGGAGATTACACAAACACACTGCTTCCTTCCCTCTCTTACACACTAGCAGACAGTGTCATGACTTAAAGAAAGGATCAGGATATTATTTTGTATGCTTGAGTTCTTCTTTCAGGTATCAAACACTTTATTCACTATACTGAAAACATATCATGATCCAACATCTTAACTGAACTCAGTTCAAGCAAGATTCATCATTGAATTTTTGTTCACCTGACACACTTCATTGTGAGCAAAGAATTCTGAACAAAAACATATGTAGCAGAATAATCGAATGAAACTTAAATCTTTCTTGATAGAAACTTTGCACAAAATGATAAGATCAGCAATGACATCTCACAGGCATGACAGGGAATATGTACAGCTCAGCTGCAGTTCAAAGTCCCTGATATGCATCAGTTTCAGGAAATGTGATCATGCAGTCTATTACACATTAACAGGATCAGGATTTTGTAATCACAACAGAAAGGTGGTTTCTCATGGGAACTTCATTGGAATGTTAGAGGGTGTTGAACTAGAGCTGCTCCACCAGAGCTAGTCTACCAACCAGCAGAGGGAGCCAGTATTTCCTGTTCTGGTTTGGAGTTCAAATGTATTTGTATAGTCCCTATTCACAACAGTTATTTCAAGGCACTTTTAAAAACAGTAGGTCTAGACCCCATTCTAGGGGGTGGGGCCTCTGTGGCCCAATTGTTGAAAAATGTGTACTCTGGTGCCCTCTTGGGAGGCAAAAACACATGCTAAAGTTTTTTTTCTTTTCGTCCCTGCCATTTAAGAGTTTTTTTTTTTGTTACAATGTTTGTTTGTTTTTTTCAAATGAGTGACTTCACTTCAGTTCTGAGGGCGTTTTAGGAATATTTTACTACACTACAAATAAATAATGCAGCTGATGATCATCATGCCAGCAATATGACCCTTTTCTCTATTTGTAAAACGAATCAACTTTTCAACACGAGAATCATGTTATTGCAGTGTCTTCGGTAACTCCAGTTGCCTACCTGAATTCCTTGAGATATATGATGACCTGGATGACTGACAATTTCCACATGTGTTATCGTGGTGATTGCAGGCAATACATGTATTTTTATAGTTCTGTTAAATATTCTATAGATAGTTGATAGTTGAGTGGTAGAAATTTGCTTGTACCACCACACAACCACAACAAGGGGAACAAAAGTCCAAGCAAATGAAATAATTTCATATTTACTGTTACCCCTGGTTCTGCCCCCAGCCAGTGAAGAGATGTCATCCATCTGCTTCATCACACTATCACTCTACTTCTTCTACTTGCCCTCATTCAATGCCCCCCACCCCACCCCCGTCCTGGTGCACCCTCTCTCACTCAGCTTTCTCATGCAGATTCCTGTTGTTGAGAGCAGGTTCTCCCTCCTGCTGCTGATGCTCCTGCTGTGTATTTGCATGAGATCAGACTGCATTGTGATGCTGTGCAGATTACAAAATAGCCATTTCCACCTCTGATTGTCTCTGCAAGGAGGGACAGAATAACCAGGGCCTCCTTAAGGGAGCGCTAGTCCAAAAACTAGTCTAAAAAAAGAACATCTGTCTATCTGTCTGTCTGTCTGTCTATCTTTAGTTATAGATAATACGATTGGGGGGAGGTTGCCTGAATTGTATTTATTTACTTAGTTCTCCACTCTGGTATAATAATTTATTTTTGATCATAGAAGAGACTTTGACTGATCTTCTGTCAGAAAGCATAACTGTGTTCTGAATCAATTGTGTTTTCAGTATTGACTAAATGCAGTTTTATATGGCTAGGAAAGGTAGGCGTTGCAGGCTGCAATGCAAAAAACAAGTTTAAAATGGGGTAAAAGGGAATGTAGCTTTTTTTAAAGTGACTGGTTGACTCATTGGGGGTCTCCTTGAAGCAGCAGGTTCATTAACATGTGAATGTTTGGCCCCATGGGGAGTGAGCTTCACATACATTTGTATGAAGGAGATGAGGAAGGAGAGATGGAACCCTCTCAGCTTTTTCAGACATCAACACAAACCCCGAAGAATTGAAATGAATATTATGTATTTAATATTTATCAAAGAGCAGCTTAAAATGGATAAAGGCTACAGCAATAGTACCACATACTCAACGCAAAGCAGATCTGCTTACAATTTATTATCTGTTATTATTCTGTGTTTATATGAGTTGTTGTTGCCTTCTCCTTATCGTCAATGTACGTCTTTTAGTCATCTTTCATTAGTTTGCTTTTATTTTTGAAAAGTGGAGTGAAAGCCAAAAAACCAATTGAGTCCCATATCAGGGGAGTCGTCACATGTAAAAGAATTACAGCGGAGTCCGAAAATCTTTACAAGTTAACACGGCAAGATACGAATTAACCGCCGCCTGACTTGAAACAGTTTTGTTTAATTCAGTCTTTGTGTTGATTGCAGGCTGAGCGCAGCAGACGGTGATTGGCAGTGGGCGGGACTTCCGGTCACCTGGGCTGCATTTAACTGACCTTAAATCTGTGTATCTGTAGGAGACGCGTTAGGGGTTGGATATAATCCCGTTCACTCGCCGACAAAAAAATGAGTTTCCAGCTTCAGGCCGAATGAAGTTCTTCCGCTTTTCTCTCTTTTAGCCTGATGATCATACACAGAAACGCCACGTAGCCTATTTTTAACAGAGTTATTTTTTTTTTTATTGCTTAACTTTTAATTGCGTGACCGTGTTCGTGTGTTGGAATATTTTTTTAATCCCACTACAATGAAGCAGCTTCTCAGGTGAGTCTCTCTGTTTTGTGTAGATTATCATTCCATCTGTTAAATCTGTCAAATGGGAATGCTGAGGTTTTCCCTTCTGGGATGTTTCAGGACGCTGCTGTGTGCGATGATGTGTATGCAGTCCCCCGCCGCTCTGCTCGCAGGTCAGGCTGACACACTCACACCACAACACACAATGCATCTCGCACTAAACACTACATACAACCTTCATTTAGAATATTATATTTCCAACATATAATTTCTCTTGAACTTCCCCACCGTGGGATTAATAAAGGACTATCTTATTTTATCTGGATTTTTACACCTTATTATGTTTTACATTTATTCTGAGTAAGTTTTGATGTAACTGATAGAGAAACACTTTTGTAACAATACTACCCCACCCCTGTCATCCTGTGTGTTGTGTAGCTGAATAACCCTTGACCTTTTTTATTTCCCAGGCTGTGAAGGCGATGAGTGCAACAGAGAGCATACCTCCTCTTCTTTGCCACCATTGTTGCCGTCTTCTTCTGTGGGGCAATCCCAGCAGCCCACGCAGGACTTCCTGGACCAGTTTACTCAAGTGGGCTCTCCAAACGGCGGTGACCGTAAACACAGAGACGCCAGTGCTGTTCTGCCCTTCATTGGCCTCACCGGCAGTAAGTTCACACTTCATTGTACGCACAGATGGAGATGGAATGCTGCACCCACAAGACGCCAAAACACCAAAACACCAGCTATATAAGAATTTCTCATTTAAAAGGATCTGTGTTTGAGAAATTAGTTCATCATCACAGCCTGCAGAATTGAAGTCCTTTATATATAGAAATTAACCAAAATCCATTATTTAAATGGTGTCAATTCATTACAAATCGTTTCAAAGCACTTCAACCATGCTAGGTACCCAACAACCCCACAAGAGCAAGCACTATGCAACAGGGACTGGGAAAACTCCCTTTGACCAAAGAAACTATGATGCAGCATGGTCATCTTGAAATAATATTCACAGATGAAACTGGTTGATAAATCCGGGATCGTCTGCATCAGCACACAACACACACACAACCACGTGAAAATCTGAAAAGCTCCTTGAAATATTAAAAGTGTCTCTTTCAGGAGAAAAATATTATAACTACATTTGTAGAATTCTGTATTTATATAAAATCTTCACCTCTTAAAAAGGGAGTTTCAGGAGTTTTTTGAGGCCTTTCTGTTATTTTTAAATGTTTGTTGTGATGTGCATGTGTTTGCGGAAGAGAAGCAGGACTGTGTCAGGAATGCACTGCCAGATTCTGGTGTACGTCACTGATATGGGGGTGGGGGTCTCACGCATGAGACAATGTTACTTCTAGCAGACGACCTCTCTTGAAGGAATTCTTTGAAATTGGCAAATGGAAACAGATCACTTTGAGCATCCCTATACGTCTCTCTCGCAGGCTCTGAGCAGAGTCGCAGCTGCTGTAAAAACGGAGGGACCTGCATCCTCGGCAGTTTCTGCGCCTGCCCCCCTTTCTTCACCGGCAGGAGCTGCGAGTACGATCAGCGCATCAGGTAACACCAACACTTCACCCACAAACCGAACCACATCCAAAAGCACATCCAAAAGCACAGGCCCTCCTTTGTATGTGTAGTCGGCATTTGCTTCATCAGCAGTTAAACAGCTGAGTGCTTTGTGTGTTTCCATATTTTCTTTAACTCTGTGTGTGTGTGTGTGTGTGTGTGCATAGGACTTGTGGGTTAATCCCTCATGGCGAATGGGTTCAGAAAGGCTGTTCCTACTGCCGCTGTGGTTATGGGGTTCTGCACTGCTTCCCCCATGTCTTCCATAAAGATTGTGGTAAGTTTGCAGGGGTTAATGTTTCTTTTCTTTTTTTTTCATTTGTTTGATAATCAATCATTGTGCTTTACTTTTGTTGTATACCCTGGTGACTTGTCTGCTGACGTGTGAACGAGGCGTGGATGCCTCAGCAGTCTCTTTAAAAACTCTTTCACACTGCGTCTCAGAAAACAAACAAAAAAGACACCAGGTTGTTTCTCTGGATCTCCACCTTAAGGTTTAAAGTGTAAATCTGGCACTGAAGAGGTAGACCCCGCCCCCTCATTTATGGCTCAGTGATTTTATGATTTTATGCTTATATGCAAAAACACACTTTGTGTGTGCGTGTTCTGTGTTTGTGGCCTATAGGGTAACCTTTGAAATAAGTATTTAGGTTTCCTGACTTTATCGTATGTGTGAGTGAATCTCTTCCTCAGTAGTTTTGTGTCCGTCACTGTCTTGCAGATGATTCTGAGGATGTGCGCTGGTACCGTTCGTCTGCAGTGAAGGCGCCTCTGGCCAGCTCTATCGTGACTCTTCTGTTGTTTCTTCTCCCGGTTCTCATCCTCTGATTCTGTTGGGCCAAAACTTGGATGCTGCTTTTTCAGAACTGCTGCAGCCTCGCAAGCTCCCAAGAATTTCCAAGACAAATATTTATTCCTTTTCTCTCAGAATCCTGCCATGAACAATAAGATTACGTTTGGCCGAGTGGAAACCAGGACTTGTTCTTGTCCCCATAATGTAGAACAGTGGTGATGAATTTTGAGCTTTGGTGTGATGTCTTTTTTTGTTGTTGTTTTTTGTTTTTTTTACCACCAAAGACAGCTTAAGAAGAATCTAAACTTGCTTAAAACACCAATGTTTCTCAGTTTTTCCCTTCCAGTAGAAGACTGTGTGATGTCTTGACAAACAAATTTAAATGTGGAGGAAGCTGTACATAAGATTTTTATGGAAAATATATATTTTTTGTAATTTTCAGATTTGACGCCGAGTATCTGCAGCAGATTGCTATTTTTTCTTCCAAAGGAAGAGGCAGAATTTTGTTGACCACATCTTCTGTCTGTTTGAAAAACTGAGTTGGTTTAAAAATAACAGGGTAAAATATGTATTATGTTTTGTGTCCATTAAAGATTTATGGATCTTTTGCACCATTTTTCTGTTGTGAGAAGCCAACTGACTTGTCTCTGATGAAAAGCAGTTTGAACAAATGAGTCCTTGAAAGCAACATGGAATTTTAACCTTCGAAACAATTCTCTGTATTATTTGGGTTGCAGCTGCTGGCGACAATATTGATTAGTCCATAGACTGATATTATTGGAGGAGTTCTGTGATCTATAAATGTCGTTCCAACAAATCAACAACACTGGCTAATGTGCATCAGAGTTTGACCTTATTGTTATGAATTATGTTGTCGCAAGTAATTCCAAAAATTGTTTTTGAAACAAAAACAACCCTTTACATAGAAGATGGTTAACATCTCACAACCCATCTTTTCCAAGAAAACATCTCTGGCCTTTAAGCTCCCTCCTCTCTCTCACTTAACTGGATATGTTCAGTTGGAATTCCTCTTCCTCTGTCCCTTATCTCCAGAGTATGTTGATGAGGTTCAAACTGGTTATCTGCATCCCTCTTATCTTAAATGCACAAAACACACCCACTGTCTGTTGCCTCATATACCATATGAGGAACTCCTATGGTTCCAGAAAATAACATTCATCCAGTGCTTTCATGATCACTCCGCATTAATTCACGGTTCAATGTTGGATGGCACCACTAATCAAACAATTATTGAAACACAACAATCCTAGATTTTCCATTATTTATTTTTTCACTGTGGAATAATGTTAAAAGCATACATTACACCTCATGCAAATTGATAAATTAACAATGTAATGTGAAAATGTATGTTTATTTCAGAGTTTATGTATGTGGTATGTTGTGAGGAGTGGACAGAGTGTTTGGAGGTGGGCCGGTGTGATAATTGTTTACTACCCCCCAGAGGTAGGGGGAAGAGTGAAGCCAGGAGCAGCAAGGAGAGCGCCAGCATGGTATTAGTTCTGGGTCTAGAGAGTTGCATGTGTGTGTGTGTCCAGAGGTAGAGGTTTAAGCAGATTCATGTTTTGGGTTTTTTTTAAACAAGCACATGTCATTATTTAACACCAGTGCTGCTGGCTGGCATATCTGCTGGCAGAATAATATCTGGGACATGAGACCCAAACTCTGGGGATCCTGGGTTGGGGGGGAGGTTGTCCTCCTCTGCCTTTTCTTCAATGAATAATTGTATATTCTTAATCCTGTGAAGAAGATGTATTTGAGTTTGCTGAAGCATTGTTAATTGAACCAGCAGCATGGTGGTGGACTCATTGGAGACCTTGTTTGTCTTTTGTGGGTAGGGGATTTGGATGAGATGTGAGGAAGTTTGGGAGTATCAGGTTTGAACAGCAGGAGGTTCAGGACCTAATTTATACAGATTAAAAAAGGAGGTGAGTCAGGGGAGGAATGTTGAAGAATTCTTCTCATTTCCCACATCCTCCACTGGTGTTATCATCACACACACGCACACACACACATACACTACTACCTCCAAGCCAACGGACTATTGCACAGCTTCCTTCCCTTGCATTTTATTTACTTAGGTTACCTTTTATTCTGCACTTTATTTATTTCGGTTACCTTTTATTTGTATAGTATTTCATTTTATTTTATTTTATTCTATTTACTTACTCTTTTCACATAACGTGCCATGTAGCTGCTAAAAAAGAGATGCTGCCACACAGAACTTCGTTGTATTCCTGTACAATGACAATAAAGCTTCTTCTTCTTCTAAAAACACACATTTCAGCAATAAACCCAAACTTAATCGGTTGCAGTTGGGGGAAAAAAAGGTTTTAATGCTTAGGGTCAAGAGTCAGTGATTTATCTCTTTTAATTTGTTGACAGTGGGAACAAGATGCATGGCATCAACACACACTGTCTGTCTTTCTGCAACTGCTGTAAGGACCTTCACTGACACAATACATTCTTGGGCACCGACTGAACATCCAGACTCCACATACACTTCAAAGCACACTTTATATAAAACCACTTAATTGTTCAATAAAAAGAAAAAAATGATTATCAACTGTGTCCCATAGTATTCATCATAATGTAGATTTAAAGCCACACTGCCTTTACACACGATTTGTTTCCATGTCTTATGACTTTTACCCCGCTGCCATAGTGCTAATGAGTGTTTGTATAACACATGTTTAAGTATTGTTTTTAATTCCATTTGATTTTATTTGTATAACACCAATTCAAAGTTAATAGTTATCTCTCGGCACTTTCCCTTTTTCAATCTCTCAAATTGATGTTATGTATAGCCGGGTCTAATTATCAGAGAAAAATATCTCTCCATTGTGTGTGTGTGTGTGTGTGTGCACAAAATGATAAATTCCTTTCTGGGAACCTGTGGGAGCAGCCAGGTAGCTGAGCTACTGGCATAGATTATATTCACCAATTGGCCACTCTCTCTTTCTCTCTCACTCTCTGTGATTTAAGTGGGCCTACACACCGCAGTCACAGAGGAGACCTGTTTTTTGCACGTAATAGTCCTCTACCTTCTACATAAATGGCTGAGACCTGAGATAGGTACTATATACATGGCTTAAGAGATGGTTTTATATAATTGAATAGATAAATAAATAGGTCAATTTTTCTGCATCCCATTGTGGGTTCATAAATTAACATTTCAAAATGTTTATCAGATATTTTCTTGTTCATTTAAGTGTTGACCCTTGTCACATATATATATATTTTATTCTTAGACATATTTAACTTATATTCACGATTGTATATTTTGTGTGTTGTATTTCATATGCATCATCTAAAATGGGACAAAAGTTGGGACCAAAACTGGCTACAAACTGCCTGTACATGCTGCCAAATGTTACTTGAGTCCTGAATTGAAAAAGGCTTTCAACTAAAAGCACATTTATTAAGCAATCGAAAATAAATCAGAGCCTCTGCCAGAACAACTCACTGAGTCGAGTAGAGCCGATACCGTCAGTGGAAACGCAGCATAGTGAGACCAGCCAGATTGTGAGACCTTCAACTCCCAATTTTCATCTGAGGGAGTGGTTCCTTGGCAAGACTGGTCGAGCTACACCCCCACAGACTCTTTTAATTTAAGAGCCACCCACATAGAATTATTGAGCAATAATCCTACAATATAAGTACCAAAAAGGATGTGCAATCTGTGCTTGCTAGAGAATCTGTTCATCCCATGCTGAGATACTGGTAGCTCTCACAGCACTGGCAAGCCTACACTGATTCTTACTAATTGCATGTAGCAGAATGGGACAAGACAAAGTTGATAAAAGATATTTATCACAAAAATGTAGAAAGAAAAAACATCTGAACACAAAATGAAGGGAAAAAAGAAGCTGGTTCGTTCCCTGCAGCACCTGCCTCTGAAGCGACTCTTCCGAAAGTTCCAAATTGAGTCTCAGTGTTGTAGCTTCAAAAATTAATTCAGTAATGTGAAATTTGACATATTCCCTTTGTCGGGCTGACACTGTTGAGAAAAGGAACTTTGACTCTGAATGCACTATGATGTTCATTCACAAAAAAAACTGAGACAGACAGCTGCAGGATTGGTGCAGGCAGACTGCTGTCTACTAAATTCAATGTGGAGAAGGGAATTACATGTTCAGATGTCAGATTTCACCTCAGAATGTGCTGGGAACAACCACATTAAGCTATGTGGTTAAGCAGAGATAGTGAGGCAACTGTTGTGGGATTTTACGTGGATAAAACGTCACCTTGGTTACATTAAATGAACAGGACCTAATCTGTGTAATCTCTTCTGACATAGTGTCTCAGGCAAATTGATGAATGTGCTTGCAGATAATTGTCAATAAAAGATCTGGGTCTAAGCCAGGGGTCTCAGACTCGCGGCCTGCGGGATGATATTTTGAGGCCCGCAGGACGATTAGAAAGTTTAATGTTTATGCGGCCCGTGAGTTTTATATGAATGGCACTTTACGGCGTTGTGTGTGGAAGGTTCCTTTTTTGTGCAAGCAGAGAAACATTTCACAACAACTACGGAGGCGCCTGTGTAACATGTAACGCATAGCCGTCATAGAATTATTACTTGTTACTGTGTTTGAAATGAGCATGTTTGAGAGTTGGACGAAATCAATGTTAGATAGTTGGATTCGGCGTCATACGGATTGTATTTTGTTTTTTCATCAGTTCAAATGGGCTGATTTGTTGGAAAGTGGACGGCGATATGATTCGCCACTATCATGCGGATGATTTGTTATCATGATGAATCTGCAAATTAACGATCAGATTGACGACTAACACCAATGTTACGTTGACAATGTCATTGAGGGGAACTCTGGAACTCTGATGGGGCCACTCAGCCAGCTCCCGTCTGCCGTCCCGCTTTGGAGTCAGGCTCCAGCCTGGAGCCTGCCCACCTTGGTTATATAGTCAATGGGACATTAGTGTTGGCTATGATGTACTGCTGAATCCATTGTAGAAAATAAAAGCCAGTAAATAACGCCTCCATCGCTGTATCCCATGGTTTATATATAATAAATAAATAATGGTGTTCACTGTCGCGGCGGATAATGAACAGCCCGATAGCAGTCGCCTTTTGTTGCGCTCGCTCTCCCGGTACTTTCTACCATATTTGAATGTCATGATGTTCATGTCATAATGAAAAATGTGAACATCAAGCACAAAAAAGATTGCGATTGCTACCGAGCTGTTCATTATCCTCCGTGCTGCTGTTGCAGGAAGTAAAAGCGGAAATAACGCAAACGCGGAAGTGACATTCTCCATGCGTCGCTGGTTAGCTAAACACTTGACTGTAACTATATTGAGAGAGCGCCAGCAATTGTAATGAATATCTTGTCACACAGCCCCAATCATGTCTTTTTCAAAGCCTGCAGTGAAGAGAAAGGTTGGTGACGAACACAGACAATTTCAGGAAAAGTGGGAGATGCAATATTTCTTTGTTGAGCACATGAGCACCCCGACATGTCTTATTTGCTCATAAAAAGTTGCAGTGCACAAGGAATACAACCTCAAACGTCATCACTCAACTAAACATGCTGAGGAGTATGCAAAATACCAATGAGATGAGAGAGCCAACCGGGTTGCCCATCTTAAAACATGTCTACTGAGGCAACAAAATTTCTTCAAAAAAGCAACCAAAGAGAATAATGCAGCAGTTGAAGCTAGCTACGTGGTTAGTGAGATGATTGCTCAGGCAGGAAAGCCATTCACAGAAGGCGAGTTTGTAAAAAAAAAAAATGCATATTACAAGCAAGTATAGTCTGTCCAGAAAAGAAAGGTCAGTTTAGCAACATCAGCCTTTCTGCCAACACCGTGGCAGAGTGCATCTCTGACATGTTAAGTAACATTTATAACAACAGTGTGAGAAAGCCGAATGTTTCAATGCATACTCAGTCGCTTTTGATGAGAGCACAGACATCACTGACACTGCCCAGCTCACAATTTATGTCTCTGGTGTTGATGACAATTTTGAAGTGATGGAGGAATTACTCACAGTAATTCCAATGCATGGCCAGACCACTGCCCAGGAGTTATTTCACCAGCTGTGTGATGCCATTGTGAATGCAGGTTTGCCATGGAAGAGGTTTGTTGGAATAACAACCGACGGAGCGCATCAATGACCGGGAGGAAAAATGGACTGGTGGCACTTGTTCAAAGAAAACTTGAAGAGGAGGGTGTGGAGGAGGCCATTGCTCTGCACTGCATTATCCATCAGCAGGCCATTTGCAGCAAATGCCTGAGGTTTGAGAATGTGATGTCTGTCGTTGAGAAATGCATCAACTAAATCAGATCCAGGGGCTTAAAGCACCGGAGGTTCCGTGCTTTTTTAGAGGAAATGGAGTCAGAATATGAGGATGTGCTCTACTTCACCGAGGTACGTTGGCTCAGCAGGGGAAACGTCTTGAAGAGATTTTTTGAGTTGAGATCAGCAGTGAAAGCCTTCATGGAGAAGGATGGGGTGGCTGTTCCTGTGCTAAGTGATCACAAATGCCTCATGGACTTAGCTTTTCTTGTTGACATCACACATGAGCTGAATGTACTGAACACAAAGTTACAAGGCCAGGGGCAGCTTGTCAATGCTGCCCATGACAATGTGAAAGCATTCTCCACAAAACTTATGTTATGGAAAGCCCAGCTCTCTAAAAACAAACCTTTGCCATTTCCCAGCATGCAAGGCAATTGTGGATGCAGGCACACCATTCAGTGGTGAGAAGTATGTTGATGCCATTTTGAAGCTACAGGAGGAATTTGATCACAGATTCGTAGACTTCAAGACGCACAGAGCCACTTTTCACATTTTTGCGGACCTGTTCTCCTTTGATGTGCAAGATGCCCCTCCTGTGCTTCAAATGGAGCTCATTGACCTGCAGTGCAGGGAGTTGAGTGGAAAAGCAGACAAGCTTGGGCAATTTTTGAGAGAATTGACCCCCAGCTTCCCTGAGCTTTTCCGATTGTTTAAGCGGACCATGTGCCTTTTTGGGAGCACATATTTGTATGAAAAGTTTTTCTCCACTTTGAACTTGAACTTGAAGTCCGGCCACAGGTACAGGTCCAGCCTTACTGATGATCATCTTCAAGCCATACGGAGGGTCTCAACTGCTTCCTCCCTCAAGCCAAATGTGGCTCAGCTATGTGAGAGGAAGCACTGCCAGGTCTCTGGCAGCAAGAAGTAGGCAAGAGAAGCCATGTTCAGAAGAACCGTTCATGTTCTTCAATCTTCCATTCATGTTCAGGACAGTTCATTTTCTGAAGAACCCATTGTGGCCCAACCTCACCCAGACTCTACCTTCTGTGGCCCCCAGGTAATTTGAGTTTGAGACCCCTGCACTAATGACATCTAGAGGTTGACCACTAAAAAACTCTTGAATGAAAATTTTAAAATGCCATGGTCAGGCATCGTTTTATACCTCCAATCCGGCTTGACCTCTGTGCTCACAGTGTTCAATATTACAATAATTACAATTGGAGTGGAAAGCAACACTTTCAGGTACCCCTGGAACTGTTGGCATGTAAGGACAAGCACTCTGGACATGTTTTATGGATTTAGAATGTACTTTTTATAATGATAATAATAATAATGATGATGACAACGTTTGTGCCGAGGTGGATGAGGCATGAGCAAGCAAGGGGCCTAGACCAAGTGGGAGCACATAGCTGGCCACAAGATCATCTGGGCAAAACTCTGGAGGTTGGAGCCAAAACGCTTAAAGTTCCTGGTCCAGTCGGTGTATGATGCACCATGAGGTGTATTAAGTACTACCACTACCACTACTACTACAACTACTACTACTACTACTAACAATGATAACAATAATAATAATAACATTTATCTATAGAGCTCTTATCAAAACATGGTTATAAAATGCTTTATTTTTTCAATGGTGGAATAAAAAATAAGGGGATATAGTTGTACTAAAAATACATTTCCCATTTGCTGAAGTATTACTGTCAGAGTAATGAGTTATTTTCATTCTTGGCTATTTCACTGACTTTTATGGCTTTTCTTCAACCAATGACTTAATGGAATTATTTTTCTATTTTTTTTAATCATTTACATCCACAATGGTAGAATCTTAATAAAAGTTAGTGAATGTTCATCTGTGACATGACATCAAAGTTTTGTAATGACTTCCATCAGTTGCAGTAAGTAATAAGGGAAAAGCTTGAAATAGAGCTTGTGTTAATAATAAAGAAATATGATAGAAATAAAATAAGATTTAAAAAACACGATAAAAAACAAATGATGGGTGTTCAATTATTTTTTTTAATTCAGGATTATTATTATAGCTCCAATTCATAACAAACCGTTATCTCAAGTTATTCTGACTTTGATAAAGAGCAGGTAGACCACATACTAAACTCATACTGTGGACAGTCTGTATATACACATACATACATACATACTATCAAAAAAGGGATCTCCCTCATGTAAAGATTGCCAAGCTTAAAACCCATTTATTCAAATAACCCAAACGGTATTAATAAACTGGAGGCAATATTATGGCATGCTGTTCAGGAAATTAATATTTGAATATATGGAATTAAACTCAGATCAAGGTACGTTTTATCAGTCCATTTCCTGGCTATAAAAGACTCGAGCAGAAACAAAAAATCAAGATGTTTTGTCGTTTTTCCATTTTGCGAAAAAAACAAACAGAAAACGGTTCGTTTTTTCGTTTTGATCAAAAACACCGAGAAAAACGAGAAATGACCATGGTATGTTTTGGTACGTTTTATCAGTCCGTTTCCTGGCCATAAAAGACAGAGCAGAAACCAAAAAAGAAACTGCTGTTTTGTCGTTTTTCCGTTTTGCGCAAAAAACAAAAAAAAACAGGAAACGGCTCGTTTTTTCGTTTTTTCCTTTTCACCTAATGAATGAAAATACCACTCCATATTTCGTTTCGTTGGTGGTCGGAGATTCGAAGCCCGTCAGTGCTATGCCCTTCAAAATAAGAGTCTAATCCTTTACAATAAAACTCCTAGGAGAAACTGACTTTTATTGTGTTGCCTGCCCCCATATGCACTTATTCTAAATCAAAGCAAGTAGTGTAACAGTACAGGATTTACACGGAAGTAGGCTATTTATTGATTGAGTGAGAGAGAGATATTTATCGGCGATCAAACACACAAGACAAGACCGACGAGGCCCGCTGAAAGTAGATATTTAAAATGACCAGCAAACAGGCCAGACGGCCGTAGTAGCCGTACTTAGCGGGGGTCGCCTTTGCTCACCCGGGAGACTCCAAGGTAAGACGCGTGTGTCCAGAAACATATAATTCCACAGATGGAGCCTAAATGAGTCACTGATGCCGCCAATTTGCTGCTAAATGGGGGGAGGAAGTGGTGGCGCCTCCGCGGGCAGCAGCGGTTACTAAACAGGAAATTGCTCAGAGCATCAACTAAACCCCGACACGGCCTCACCTGCCTGACTCAAGTTGTCACATCTGTGCGCAAAAATTAATGCTAGAACACAAAGCAGTCAAAATATCTCTCTCTCTCTCTCCACACCACCTTCACAACACATTAAATGAAATTACATACGAACATAAATACAACTATCAAAGTATTTTTTCCTCTAATTTTCCTTCCTCCAGTGAGCCTTTGCGGTCAACAGATGCGGACCACAGCCTCAGAAACTTGCGTACGACACCTCTGGAGCCGTCGTGGAGCAGCGCCATTTCACTGTTGATACATGAGGCCCCAGAGCCCAGTAATATTCATCTTTGGGCAAATTTTGAGGCCCTATGGTTTTGACAATATGCCTGCGGGCTATTGGTGGTTTACTAATTTGCCACTTGACCAGCGCTGCACGAATTTGCCACTGCGCGGGGTCCGCCACCATCCGCCACGGATTTAGAAGCCCAACAAGACAGTCGGGTCTGCAGCTACCCCATGTGAAGATGTCCCAAAGGAATCACGCCGTTATATTGACGAGGCTTGCACACTGAAGTCTGTATTCAGAGAACCCTGTTTAGTCGTCGCCTCCACCTATTTTCAGGATGACACACAACCTTAAACACTACTGCCACCTACTGGTTTAGCGGTATAACCTCATGAACTTGTTGTGGTCCGCTTCGATAATGCCATCACGCAGGAGTGTTGACAGCACATGTACTCTCTGCTGCTGGCAACATTCAAAATTCAATCTTGCTTTTGCAGCAGTACGCTACGAGCTCCAAGTGGCAGATCTAAAGAATGGAATACCAACAACACCACCTTAGGCCTTGCACCTAAAGACTTTACTCTTTGTTTTAACTTTAATGTTCCTCAGAGGTTTCCCAGAACACCCATGCACAGGTCGATATACAAATGAATACCGTTAACAATTTTTATTCATGACTCACAGTAAAAAACATCTCTTTATTTAAGTTATTTCTCTTTTTTAAAACAAACATCTATATAACTAATCCTATCACTATCAAAGCTCAGTGGGCTTCAGCCACGCAACAACCCACAAGCAGAGGTCCCTGCAAACCAAAATCATCAAAACGAAACCAAATAATATATGGATATACAAATCAACTGCAAACTCAAATCAACACAAAAGGAAAACAGAAAACATGGAACATTTTGGCAGGTCCTCTACTACACCAAAACCGGATTTGGGGCTGACCACAATGGAGCTAGGAGAAGATATTAAAACATGCAACTTAGAGCAGAGCGGCAGAGCGGCAGAGCGGCTATTCCTAACGCCTGATTA
>CAESWR010000109.1:346246-357116 GCA_903171835.1 Mullus surmuletus | reverse complement strand
CCCCCCCCCCCCCCCCCCACCTTAAATTTTTTTTTCTCTCTTTACAAACGTGCTCCTGCGTCTCGTCTTTTGACCGGGGTATCGTTTCTGAGACTCGGTGTTAGTCATTGTGGCATTCAGAGTGAACCACCCATTGAGATTTATATAACACAAATAAGAGCGATCTTTACCGATGAGTCATCATAAATTTATAGATCTAAAACTGGAATCCTGTTTTGCCATCTGTCTCAGCCGCACTGCGAGCTGTTAGTGGGGGAAGCTAGATTTGATTAAGGTAAACTACAAATGAAGTGGATACTTGTATGCAAAGGTATTCTCCTCTGTGCTCCACCCGCCGGCGTATCGCCTTTCACTTCTCCTACTATTCTGTCTAATTTTACCCTTTTTGATTCTGCCCCCCCCCCCCACACACACACACACCCACACACACACACACACACACACACTACCCATCAGCCTGACGGTGCTCTCAGTCTCCCCGTCTCTTCCACACCACCTCCTCAACCCTCAGAGGTACATATGGTTTTGATGTGGGGCCGTGAGTCAATGACACTTCTTTATTTTTTTTTCTCGAGGCGTATGAATGGAGCCATTGTTAACCAGCAGGCCTTGGACGCCGGCCTGCTGGTAATGGCTTTTTAAAATGAAATCTTGAGATTGAAAGGCTAATATTTCATCTGTGTGACGCCAAGTGTGTTGAAGGGGGCCCACGTGGGAAGACGGTAGATGTCTTTTTAAAACCATGGAATACATGTTTTTTGTCACTGCTTTGCTGTAAGATGGATGCTATTGATGAGATGTTTTTTTTCCCCTCAGTTCAGATTGAAAAGAATTCTATCACACCTATAGAATAGCCGTCTATTTTAATTCTTTTTTTTTTTCTCGTGCCAACAGGGGAATTCACACCAGGCTATTTATAATTTGATTTTCTGCACCGTACTTTAGCTTACGCAGTTGCTAACAGGAAAGCGCTTGCCCTACAGCCTTGATTATATGAGGGTTAATGGTTATTTTGACCGTTGCCTCGTCTCTCCCCAGGCTCCGTGCACTGTCCAGTGGGGGGAGTGTGACGTCCCCCCCTCCTTCCCCCGCCATGCCAAAGTACAAGCTGGCCGAGTACCGCTACGGCCGAGAGGAGATGTTAGCACTTTATATCAAAGACAACAAGGTGAGTGGGGAACCTATCACGGAACACTCCGGGGAGGGGTCCAAAAGTGACGCTTTCACGGTTTAAACTTGGTGTTGTCATACTTTTTTCAGGTCCCAGAGGACATGCAGGATAAGGAGTTTGCTGCTATTCTGCAAGATGAGCCCATGCAGCCACTGGCACTGGTGCCTCTCACCGAGGAGGAGCAGGTCTGTAGATACACGTGTGCTTCCGAACGGTCCCGCGGTGTGTCGCCCCCCCCCCAGCTCCAAAGTGAACTGTTCGGCGGGTTGACGAATGTGTCTGTGAGCTGACATTCCTCACATTCCTCTCCCCTCTCGCTCTTTCCATTCTCTCGCTGCAGAGGAACTTCTCCATGTCTGTGAACAGTGTGGCGGTGCTGAGGCTCATGGGAAAAGGGGTGGGCGGAGCTGCCCCAGCTGGAGTGGTTCGAGGACGAGGGGCCACAAGAGGTGGACGAGGTAAAGGAAGAAGGGGGGAAAAAATCGCCCAATAGAAAAGAGGGGGGGGAAAAGCCCATTTGTAATAAATCCACCACTCGCACTGAAGCTAATCCAGGTTCCAACAGCAACAGGAGCGCTGCCCGGAGCGTTTGGCCCCCGGCACAATGGCTTCAGTGGCTGTTGTCCAGGGAAAGTCAAACATTTCGGCCCAGCCGGCCTCTGAAGTGTTTGTTTCCTCTTTTTCTTCCATCTTGATGGAGCACACTTCCTCTTGGCTTGTCCAAATAGTGCCGCCTTTTGTCCAGCCACACCTGTCCTAACCCACCGGGCTGTGAACTCACCTTTTACATTTGAATGGCCAGTGTAAACAAGCAGCCTCCGCCAAGGAACCAGTGGAAAAATAGTGCTGGACTGCTGGTGGTGGTGGAGGTGGGGGGGGGGTTGTTACTATTTTCACACGTGTTGGTGTGTAGTCAAAATATTCATCATTGAAAAGTGAATAACCAGACGCTCAAATGTCGCTAAAAACAAACTGTGTGTGTGTAGGCCGTGGCCGTGGTGAAGGTGGATTCTACCAAAGAAGTATTGAAGATCCAGAGGTGGGCTTTGGCCGCAGCGTCCGAGAGATCCATCGCAGCCAGAGCTGGGATGACCGGTGAGGAAAAAGCAGCAACACACTCTCGGCTCGTCTCAGACAGAAATGTTTGGTGAAACTTGGCAAAAGGAAATGAACTCACTTTTGTGTTGTTGTTTTTTCTCCTCAAACCTGCTTTAAGTGGGTGAACTAGAACACGAGGTGATGCGATTTGCTTCTGCCTCCGTGTTTGTTTACCCCTCTCCTGAATTTCTCTCCATTTCCCTCCTTTTCTCAAGGGGAGAGCGTCGGTTCGAGAAGCCGCTCAGGCGGGAGGTGGGGCGTCCCGGCTTCGAGGAGCCCGGAGTTCCCGGGGGTCCTGGGAGGAAGGAGTACACAAGGGCTGACAGCGATAACTGGCGCACCCTCCGGGAGGAGCAGGAGGAGGAGGAGGCAGGCGGCGGCGGTGGCGGTGGCGTCGTTGTCGGCGGCGGCGCCGAGCCGGGAAGCAATTGGAGACTCGCTGGACCCCGCAGGGATGGTAGGAAAAACACATTTCTGGGTTATAGTAGTTAGTTTCTTTCTCACCACACACACACACACACACACACGGGTTTCCTACTTTCGATTTTGCAATTGGCTTTAGAGTACGTTCTTTCACCAACATTGACATTTTGAAGTTTCCCCACTTCCCTTTTATATTCTTGTCATAAGCCTTATTAATCCTGCGTCAGCTAGAGCACAGTTTCATGGTGCTCAGTGAAGCTGGACCCTCATCTGAAAAACGTTTTGAAGGACCGCTGAGTGGCCGACGGTGATTTGTGCTTCGTCTATTCTGTGTGTCATTGAGGCCGTTAAACAGTCTGCCGCCCTGATTTAACAGGTTCATATAGTGACATCTAGTGGCGGTGAAGTGAATCGCCACAGGACAGCTGAAATTTATGTGAAAATGGAAAGTTTTATTTCCCCACATTTTGACATACCTTCTTCTTCTTCTCTCCCCAAGTGTCAGACGGCGCTCCTCGCTCAGCGGGCTGGCGGGACCACAGCGGTCCGGGCGAGAGCCGCCGAAGGAAGTTTGACTTTGACTTCCGGGACTCTGATGGTCACGGTGGCGGCCGGCGCCGCGCGGGCAGCGAGGGACTGGAGGACGACAGGGACGGCCTGCCTGAGTGGTGTACCGACGAGGAGGACGGCGAGATGGGCACCTTTGACTCCTCTGGAGCTTTCATGCCCATGAAGGTGTGTATTCCCAATCAAAACACACACACGCCTGAATGTACTCAAGTGTGCAACCCTGCTTCATTAATGTTACACTGTTTCAGAAGGGTGGCAAGGAGACAATCCTGGAGGAAGAACTGGAGTTTAAGGGGATTGATGAGGAGGAAGAGGAGGAGAGTTTTGCCGACATGGAGAGGATCTGTGCCGAAGGAGACAAAGTCATGGGTGAGGAGCGACCGCACTTCCAATCTTTATTCCTATTTATGCAGAAATGTGCTCGCAAACTTGTGGTGCATCGCTAGTGGTTGACCTCCGTCCTCTTGCTGCCCCCACAGAGAGTAAAGAAGCTGCTGTGGTTGATGGGGAGGCAAAGCCAGCATCGCCTTCCTCCTCTCCCCCCACCCACTGTGCGCCTCCATCCCTGGAGCTCCCGCCCAGCAACACCGGCCCAGCAGTGGACAGCATCCATATGAGCAACAGTCACCCAGTCAAGGCTGGTAGCACACCCAGTGAGGGTACGCCAGAGCACGCTTGAATTACGTCGATTTATTTATGCACAACCTTGCTTTGAAATGAACTCCATATCAGATTTGAAGCTTGATGAAATTCAGTTGTTTTTTAAAATACATTTCCACTTTTTGTTGAAAATCTTTTGGAGTTCCCCGAAGCTAAGAGTGTTTAGTCTCAGTGTGAGTAATGAGAGAAAATTTAGTCATGTTGATATTTTGGTGTGATATGTAATACGTTTCCCCCCCAGTCATTTAATATCTTGTTTACTGAAATTGCCGCACCCAGTTTTAGAGCCACCTACTGGCTCTAAAACTAACGAGTCCAACCATCACCCTGCACACACATACACACACATGTACACACACACTATTAATAGCTTCCATTGTTCCACTAATGTTTGTTGTTGCTTCCGTGTCAGATGTGGCTCCGGCAGGGGGCTCCAAGGCCCAGCTTAGCCCCATCGCCGCCACCACCTCCTCCACCCTGCCTCCCCCACCCCCCACCTCTGCTGCTCCTCTCCTGCCTCAGTCCGGAGGGGGAGACGCCGAAGACGACGAGGGCATGAAGCACCTGCAGCAGGTAGGGATGGCGGCCGTTGGCGTCCAGCAGTTTGGACGTCCTCGCAGCACAACACTTGATTGGAGATGTGCAGAACCGGCTAGACATGGTGGACACGGTGCAATGAAATCTCTCTACATTAAGTGATTGAATGAGATTTTCGAGGTGCCAACGTGTCTGTGCTTTTGATTGTGTTACGTTGCCAGTTGATGTGCACCTTAAGCACCACCCAGAGGCCAATGATTTGCATTACACTGCTTTTCAAGAGCAAACCGGTCGCTTGAAAATCATTCTAGATGTCCCACATGTAAACATGGGATGAAAGTGTAATGTTACTAAAAGTGATGTGTATGTGTGTGCGCATCTGCAGGAGGCGGAGAAGATGGTGGCATCGTTGCAGGACACGTCTCTAGAGGAGGAGTGCTTCACCCAGGCTCTGCAGCAGCAGCAGGAGAGTCGGAACACGGCAGCAGCTCTGCCGCTCTCCCACGAGGCCGCCATGAAGTGGTTCTACAAGGACCCGCAAGGAGAGATCCAGGGTATTCTTTGATGCCGCTCCCACGTGGTTCTCGCTTTTCTGACCCCCCCGCCCCCCACATAGAAACAAGAGATACATATGCATTTTCTTTTTCTTTGTGAATCCCGCCCACCCGCAGGTCCCTTCACCACTGTGGAGATGTGCGAGTGGTTCCAGGCTGGCTACTTCACCATGACCCTGCTGGTGAAGCGGGGCTGTGATGAGGGCTTCCAGCCCCTGGGCGACGTCATCAAGATGTGGGGCCGCGTGCCCTTCGCCCCGGGTCCCTCCCCGCCGCCGCTGCTGGTGAGACAGCCACCACCAACGCAGCGCCCGCAGCCCACCCGGGGGCCCACTGGGACTGTGAGTCGGAGCCCAACCTACATTGAGTATGGGGAGAGGAGGTGTTAGAGGAAAGGGACAACTGTTACAGTCGGACCAGTCCACATTCTAACACACAAGGGGCTTTTTTAATGGAATAAATCACCCCCACTCATTTATCAACTTTTTTTCTATTTTTTTTTTTTGTAAATGCGTGTATATTATTTCTTAATTTCTATTCTGAGTGGGAAAGCTCCAAAATGTGTGCATGGACTGACAAAACAGTGCAGAAGATGCTTACGCCACTCTTATTGTTTTCTGTTTGTTTTTAAAAATATATATATATGTCAGGGTAAGGCAGGGGGAAAGATGGATATCAAGTTCCAACTTTCAGGGCATCGACCGGCAATAAAACTGTGTTGTTGTTTGTCCTTAGGGAAACCTGGACCAGGAGCGCCTGAAAAAGCAACAGGAGCTGGCGGCAGCAGCTCTCTATCAGCAGCTCCAGCAGCAGCAGCTATTCCAGCTCATAAACAGGTGAAAGTCGGCGCGTGCGTTTTTCCTTTGCTTATTTGTTTTGGGGTTTTCTCGGATGAGGCTGCATTTCCTTTGTTTCCATGTTTTTCACCTGCTGTGTCTTGTCGCAGGTGCAGTGAGCAGGGTATGATGCCTTCGATGAACAGGTCGATGTCAGTGCCAGATACAGGGTCCATGTGGGACATGCATACCTCAGCTTCACAGCCGTCAGGTACATGGCAAGACTGTCACTTCTGCAGAAGTAAATAGAGGGAAATGGTGATGTAACTTATTTATTTTCCTTTGTAGGCGGTGAGGCCAGTCTTTGGGACATAACAATGAATCCTTCTACTCAGGGTCCAACTCTCGAACAGCTTCAAAAGGTTTGTTCCATTGTTTCCACTCACTGGATTCAAATTTTCCGGATTGTCGCTCATTGAAATGTGATTTATTTTTTGTTCACTCTCTGATGTATTCCCCTTTAGCTCCAGCAGGAGAGGCGAGACGCTGAACTCAGGGCGAAGCGTGAGGAGGAGGAACAGCGTAAGAGGCGGGAGGAGAAGAGGCGGCAACAGGAGGAACAGAAGAGACGGGAGGAGGAGGAGCTCTTCAGGCGCAAGCAGGTGGGCTTACGACCAAGAGATAATGCCGCTATGCTTCTCGTGGCTCTGAATGCAGCTTGCAGAGACATAAATGTGACGACTCCTTCCAAACATCCCCCGCAGTGTCGCCAGCAGCAGGAGCTGATCATGAAGCTGCTGCAGCAGGCCCCCCAGCAGCAGGGGCCTGGGGCGGGCGGCTCGAGCTGGAGCGGCGCCTCCTCCTCTGGCCTCTCCAAGTCAGGAAAGCCCCCGGCTCTGGCCCTGCTGGAAATGCAGCAGGAGGCCGAGAGGCTCCAGAAGCAGCAGCAGCAGCAGCGAGCCCAGCAGCAGAGAGACCGCGTACGTCCAAAACGCAAGCATGGTTTTCTGACGAATCGGTGGAGCAGGAGAAATTTTAACAGTCGCTCCGCGTTTGCCTCCATTTTCAGCACTCCGGCATATCCATGGGGAGCTCCTCCATGGGCGGGCAGTGGGTGGACGGCGTCGGCATGTGGGGCGGGCCGGGGGGCATGGAGGGGAAGGGCAGCAGCGGAGGCTCCGGAGGCAGCATGGGCATGTGGGACGAGGCTGTGAAGAGCCAGAGCGGCCTACGCGGCAACAGCAACAACAACCTGGGCCTGAAGAACAGCCGCAGCAGCCCGTCTCTCAGGTGAGAAGGACGCCTTTAACACACACCAGACTGCATTATGGGAGGTTTTTTTCCCCTGTGGCCGTGAATTGATGTGGATGCTCCGGTCCCTGCAGCGATCAGTACATGATGCGTCGCAAGCGCACGGAGGAGGAGGATAAGCTGCTGAAGCTGCTGCAGGGCATGAAGCCTCAGGACGGCTTCACCACCTGGTGTGAACAGATGCTGCACGCTCTCAACACCTCTGCCAACAACTCCTCTTCCTCTCTGGATGGTAAGATCCCCGGATTTTATGCAATTAGCCGTGTCAGGAGGTCACATTTGGAGTTTCATGCCGCGTTTCCACTGACGGTATCAGCTCTACTCGACTCACATTTGTGTACATTTCCACTGAGAAAAAGTACCTGGTGCTACTTTTTTTCACGGGATTTTCGCACGTCATCCAGGGGCGAATATTTTTGCAGTGGAAACTCTCTCCCAAAACAAAATACCGGCTCCTAGAAGCGAGTCGAGTAGAGTAAACGCGTCATTACACGTCATACTACACAATGAGCCACCAAAGAGGAATTCAAAATGCCTGACCGATTGTGCGGCTGTGTTTCCTCCAGTTGCCACTATTGTGGCGTATCTGAAGGAGGTGGAGTCTCCCTATGCAGTGCTGGACTTCATCCGGTCCTACCTGGGGGACACAGTGGAAGCCAAAGAGTTCGCCAAACAGTTTCTGGAGCGACGTGCCAAACAGAAAGCCAACCAACAGAGACAGCAGCAGCAGGTGAGGCTGCGTGAGAAGCACGGCTCCATATGAACTCTGAGGAGTGACGAGTCACTGCTCTGATTGTTCATCTCTCCACTCGGTTCTATCACAGAGTCAGATATGTTGAAGGGGTTTGCAGAGCAAGCGGATAGTTTTTACTGTGTTTTCTCTTCTTCTTAATTCCCCCAGTTATCAAAGGAAGTGGCTGGATTGAACATGAACTTCCCTCTGCAGGTAAAAGCACAAATGCGACTCCCATGCTACACACACACACACTGCTCTGTTTGATTCTTTAAACACTCGCTGCTTTTTGCTTCCTGATTGTTGATGGATGGTTGAGTTCTGACGCTGATTTATAAATAGCCAGTCTGACTCCCTGATTTTGACTTTGTCTCTCAGGACTCGATGCGAGGTATGAATCCGAGCACCCTGCAGTCCATGTTCCAGGCCAACCACATGGGCAAGGCTGGTCTCTATGACAACCAGGGGGGAAAGATGAAGAAGAAACAGCCCATGATGCTGCACTCTGACCCCAGCATCCTAGGTATGGCATGTTTCTCCCCTTTCCCTCTTTGAAAGCCGTATCTGAGACACAAAATAGGCCTCTGGAGCAAATGTAATGGACTTTGATGCATGATTTTATTTTTCTTCCCACTTTTAGTTCTCACCTTCATGTGTCCTTGTGAAATGTCCATGCCGGCACAATTTAAACCTGAATTCCTGCCTCTCGTCCTCCTCTGATCTCACTCCTGGCTTTCTCTCTCTCTCGTCTATCCGCCCCCCCCCTCCCTTCAGGGTACTCATTCCACAACGCGGGCGAGTGTCTGAGCCTGAATGAGATGGAGATGGTGGAGGATTACTGATGTGACGCAGCGCAGCAGCAATAGCTACCTGAGGCCTTCTGTCTTTTAATCAGACAAACCTGATGACGAATGTGCACTGCTGGGGGAAACCGCGGGGGGTGGGGTCGGGGGGTCGGGGCGGGGTTGGGGGGGGGGGCGGGGACAGAAGCGGTGGTAGGAAAGGGAGCAAGCCTGAAGGGAGGTGCAGGGCGGAGGCGCCTGGATCCGTGCCTCCCGCCCTTCCCTCTTCTGCAAGGACAAAAAAAAGGGCTCCCTGCTGCACCAGTTGATCACTTGAGCAGGGGAGAGGGGGTGAGGAGGAGGAGGAAGAGGAGGAGGAGGAGGAGGAGGAGGAGGGGTGAGTTTAAAAGGAAGATGGGTATCCTCTGGCACTCAAACGTTTAAGCACCTTATACTGAACTAATGCACTTTATTGAGATGGGATTTGACTTTTTTTTTGTGTGCGTGTGTGTATGCGTGTGTTCAGAATCAATGTGCATATGGTATATGTGTATACACATAATCTGTGTGCATGTGCATCGGAACTGGAAAGGGGGCGGCGAGGCAGACAGGCGTCGAGGGGGGTGGGGGCGGGGGGTGGGGCGGGCGGGGCGGGAGGGGTGGAGAGTGGTTGGGCTGTGAGGTTTTCAAAGTCAGGGGGACCTTAAGTTGAAACCTTATCAGAGAGCAAATCCTTTCTCGAAAGACAAACACTGTTGATATTTCTCTTGTTTTGCATTTTTTTACATTTATATAAAAAAAGTAAAGCTATTGAAAAATGGATTATAAAAAAACTTGAAGATTTGCACTTGCCTAAAAAAAGAAATGACAAAAACCACAAAAAAAAAAAATCAAATGGGGTTAGTTCTAGAAGTGAATATTTTTGTGAATGTGTGTGAATGCCGGAGCGAGTGACTGATATGTGATGATTGGTTTGTGTCAGTAATATACCAGTCTGCACAATGTTTTTTTTTTTTTCTTTCTTTCTTTAGTTGCTTACCAAGATGTATGAAAAATAAGAGGCCATTTTTTTTTTTTCAAACTGTAATTTTGTATTCTCATGTTTAAGTATGAGTGGGTCCCTTCTCCAAACGGGGACTTGATGTGTTTGTTGTGAGCGAATGGAGAGAAAGAGAGACCGAGAGAGAGAGAGAGAGAGGCAATTGCACAACACATCCTTTCTCTCACCAGCTCTTCATCCCCAGATAGACGAAATAGAAATGCATACATTAGTAAATGTTAGCTTTGCGCTCATCACATGATGACCACCACTAGTTTATTTCCCTTAAGCCCCGCCCTCTGGAGGGGGGGGCTGTCTCTAGACCTTTAAGGAGTAGAAGACAAATCACGAGGGACACTACTGTGTGCGCATCTGAATGAGACTGTGTGCGTGTGTGAGAGCGAGTGCTTGTGTTTTTCGGTATGCTTGTTCATTTACTGTTGATAGAAATGAGTTAAGACTACAGGTACTCATTTTGAATACATGTGCTTTTTTTGTATGTGTATGAATGCACATTTGTGCCTAAGAACTTGGATAGGGTGCGTGGCCATTGAGACATTAACTCTTTTTTGAGAGTGTGTGCGATGTGTGTCAGTGCTCAGCACAGTGTATGTAAAGTATGTACGTTGATATTGTTTCTAGTTCGGTCTAGGGGTGATCCATCGGAAGGTTAGTCCAGTCAGTTTTTTCCTGGGGTGTGATCACGTTGCCTTTTGTCAGCTCTCGAACTTGTGAATGAAAGGTGTCGAGTTTCTGACTCTGAAAAGAAAAAAAGAAAAAAAAATACAGCATCTTAATGTGCGAGTGCACAGAACGGTGCATGAAATGTTAGCATATTGTGTTACTCATTCGTTGTTGCAATTTGATAATGACGAGTTTTCTTTTTTTTATGAAAAATATATATGAATATATACATTATATACAAAGTTTAAAAAGTATTTGGACTAAGATAACGAGCACTTGGGGCTGCTATTTTTGTTGTGTGTGTGTTTTTTTTTTTCTTAATTTGTTTTCATTTTTGTTTCATTATCGCCATGTGAAGTGTGTGTATTATTTCTTTCTTAAGAAAATATTGAATGTATTCCAAAAAAATGACAAGAAACCCATGCTGATACCAGATTTTTTTCCTCAGAAGATTTCAAAAAATGGAAACAAAATACAAAAAAGCTTCAAAGAGTTTAGCGAGGTCTCTTTTTTTTTTTTCTTTTTTTTTTTT
>CAESWR010000109.1:191699-202115 GCA_903171835.1 Mullus surmuletus | reverse complement strand
AGGAGGAGGAGGAGCGGCGGCGGCGGTGGCAACGCTTCACAATTCTTGATCATTGCTACGGCGACCAGTCACCTGGCAACGGGGTACACAATGGCTGCGGTCGCCTTGGCAACAGCGTGGTCTCCGTCGGGGAGGATGGCGCGGCTAGGAGACAGGTAGACAGATGGAGTGATAGGAAGGGAAAAGTGTGAGGTGGAGGCGTGGGGGGGGCAGTCGGAGGAGGAGGAGGAGGAGGAGGAGGAGGAGGAGGAGCAGGTGTAAAGAACGAGCTGGTATATCACACCTCAACAGGTGCGGAGGAGCGGCCAAATGTGTGTAAGACATAATGAGAAATGTAATGAGCCACTGACAAGGAGAATGGGCCGCCATATGTGACCCTGCATGGAGGACGGATGTGTTTGTGCACCCTGTGTGTGTGTGTGTGTGTGTGTGTGACTTCACATGTGGGCGTGGACTGGTCTGAATGGCAGGCGACAGCTCGCCCCTGTTCCTTCCCAGCAATTTCCTTTGTCATGTTACGCGTGTTTCCCGTTTGGCGTCAGCGCCTGCCAGCGTGCCAGGTCGACGCTTTAGCTCTCTGAGCGACGCGCGGAACATTTTTTCTCCCACACAATCCCAGTCGCCATTGACTGTGAGTTGATGATTCACGTCGCACAAAAAACAAACTTGATTCATATGAGCGGTATGTTGGATGGAAGCTGACATTGCATATTCATATAAAAGACACCTACGCATGCACGCAAGATGACGCAAGGGGAATGCAAATAACGGCAAATGTACATGGGGGGACGGGGAAAAACACACACACACTCACGCGTTTCACACAACTGATTAGAAACACTGCGTGGCAAACACATCATTGGCACACTCCAAATGAGCCCCTCTTTAATTTGATGTTCTGCATGGACATGATTTAACAACTCAGATAAGACTTATTGAGGCCTTGGGGCCCAGCATCGCAGAATTTTGGTAATCTTGTGTGTGTATGTGTGTGTGTTTGGACAAGCCGAGGTGCCACCGAGTTTGTGTTTGTTTCAGTGTGTGTGTGAGTGCATTGTAATACAGCCTATAAGCCCATTAGCCCCAGGTTAAGTGATTTACAGCTTCGGCTCTAAGCCCCTCCTGAAAATCTCATCCCCAACGCCCCTGCCTATCTGCTCTGTCTATCTGCCTACCTTATCTGGGAGATTACGCACACACACACAGACACACGCACACCTGTCAGTCTGCCTGGTGCAGACGCACTTGCCCCGACGCGACTCCGTTCAGGTGTGAGCGCGCGACGTTTGCGTGAGACAAATATAATACACAAAATGTACTAATCTCACACATGTGCGCACAGCCTGGGCTCCTCATTAGAAGGTGTTGTGCTTCTGGATCCAAACACAAAGGAGGTGTTTCATCTGCTCTGTATGTTTGTTCTCATTGTGGATTCCTTTTGATACCGGCCTCCTCATCAATGCATCTAATAGCTCTATACTCTCGGTGTCTCTCTGTAATGGGGGCCGCGCACGCTTGTGTTTGTTTCAAAGTATGTATGTGTGTTTGAGATGGAGCGTGTGTGTGTGTGTGTGTGTGTGCACGATCAACTTAATAAACTTCACAGCTGCTCTCTTACACAGCCGCTTTTACGTGCGCGGCGAGGAGCCTCCAACCTCAGAGACAAAAGGAAACGTGGAAAAGCCGCTCTGTGGATGGATAAAAGAGAAAGAGGGAAGTGCTAAATGATTGCTTGAGCTTGTGCCCCCCCCCACCCACCCAAACATACCTCCCTTGCCTCCCCCTTCCTCCCATCGCCTGTCTGCCGGACCCCCGTTTTTTATCCTCTATTTCAAAGGGACAAAGAGAGAAAAAAAGGGAGAAACCAACAGCGGCAAAGCAGCAACTCCACTTACAAACACGCAGGCATTATAATGGGGCGGCTGCGACGTTGCCACGACAACACAGGGGAGGTGAGGGGAGGATGCCGGGGAAGGGGAAGGGGCGGGTGAGAGACAGGGATGGGAGAAGCCGGAGGTAGAGTAGGTGGCAATAAAGAAAGAAAGAGCGATGGAGGTTGTTATCTCGGCCGTATTTACCTGCAGCTCTCGCGCTTGTTTGGCGTCTGCCTCTCACCGATGACGCGCTGTGTCAGTCAGCGCCTCGACGTGTTTATCATGCCGGATTCGATCATACGGGGGAGAGATGGCTGATAGGCGCCGAGCTCCCTCCCTGCGTGGAGGTGCCGCTCAAATCAGGCGCTGCTGAGTAAACGCCACATTAGCTTTGGTTTCGCCACATTTATTTTTAGAGGAGGAACGCAAAAATCTGCGAGTACCTGCCGCCGAGATAAGGCGGCGACTGCTATCTGTCTGCATTGTTTTGCCGATCTCCTCGTAAACAGCCTTCGGAGGAATTGCTTTCACAATTTTCATATCGCTCCATCTTGCCTCTCTGTAATGATCCTGAAATGATTTTGCGGCTCCTCGGCGAACCTTAGATACATTGTTCCACGAGCGTGAGCGTCCTAAAAAGCAAGGAACGATATGTTACGCTGCTGACTTGTGAAGCGCGATTCCTTTCCTGGAGAAGCTGCAATTTAAAACAGTCTTAGTACAAATGAGGTAAGCTGGAGATGAGAGTCAAGCTGATCAATGATAACAATGGAAAGTAAGTGGCATTAATGAGATCCCGTGCTTTAAAAACACAGAAGGAAAAAAAATCAACTAAAGAAGCAGATGTGATGAACAACTAAAATCTTACCTTGATCATTTTGATTCGACCACAACATGATTCATTTTTAACTAGAAGGCCAGAATTCCAAAAAGACCACAAGTTCCTTTGAGCATCTTCAGTTGTCAACAATCATCTTCAATAAAGCAGCGAAGACATTTGTTTTAGTGAAGCAAATATCTCCGTGCACACACGCAAACACACACAGTTTAATAAGCTGATTTAAAGGTTTGCACTGTATATTCCGTCTGCAGCATCAGGATGTCTGTTCACCGACCATGAAATCCGCCATGACTAAGCGTCTGCCAGTTAAGATGTTTCAGACATTTCGCAAGCAAATGGCAACCCCGCTGGATATTTTGGCTAAAGGTGAAAGCCAAGAGCGCTGTACATGTTGCAGCCCGTTAACTTTGCTATTCAGCGATAAAGCCGCGGCACGCCAGCCACTGATGATGTCAATCGATAGTGTAATGGGGGAATCTGCTGCCGGTGGAGCGTCTGAGTCAAAGGCGTCTCATAGTGGGAACCAGTCCAGGGAAAGCAGAGGAATGTAACACGTGTCAACCCTGCATGCTTTCTCCCCACGCTTCCACGACTACTACCGCGATCCCTCGAATGAACAATAAACGAGAGGAATATACATTAGTTTTCTTCATTGAATCAGTTTCACGGCGATAATGCAGCATTATGATCACAGGCTTAAAGTGAGGACTTAATTATGAAACAGTTATTAAAAATGAGAAAAGCGGAATAAAAAAAATCAATTGTGTTTTCATAGACAATCTCCATTAATTAAAAGATGTGTCTCTGTTCAATTTAAATAATTTTCAACGCACTGTTTAATGTCTTTGCACATCGTCCTGAATTAAACTCGATGTATTTATCAGCAACGGGCAGTCGTTTTAAAAAAAAGGAAGTGTTGGCAGAAGCTAAAATAGGTGGCTTATTGCTTTTTATCAAGCTAAAAATACAAAAAAAAAGCTTCCACGGCATTGCAGGCCACACAAAGTGAAACCTTGGTGCATGCCTCAACTTTAGTAATCCACTTAATTCACCGATACGAGCAGCTGACAGTCAAACGGCGGCTTGATCTCGCAGGCTGCACAAAAATCGAACGCCGGCCCCAGACTTAGAAAGCAGGTCACAGCAGCACACAGCTGTACGAAAAAAAAAGAAAAGGGAAAAAAAAAAGGATTTCCGGCGCTCGTCGGGGTTTGAAGCGCAGGCGTCTTTCCAGAGGGCGTCGGCAGAGGTGGACGGGCCGCGCCGCCTCGGCTGTCAATAGGATCAAACATCCTCGTCCCGCCAGTCCGACGGAGACAAACAGGGGGCGAAAACGCCCCGTCTGAATGTCAAGTCGAGGCTGTCAGAGGCCGGGAGAAGTCAATGACGGAGCCACCAGAGTCAATGAAGGGGGAGGGCGGGCGAGCAAAAGGAGCAGAGCCATAAACAGAGCGTATATTCAGAGTTTCGAGCAGATTCAGTCGGCGCCGGAGAGTGCAGGAGGAGGCAGATGCAGCTGGTTAAATCCTTGTCCTGAGTATTGTACCAATTGTGGCAGAGAGGCAGACACAATAGCCGAGCGGTCTCCTGCCGCCTCCATAAACAAGATAAATTGATGGGGCTCCCCCGCCCACCCAACATCGGCGGTTTGTTGTTATTGGCTTTCCGAGAGAGCCGAGTGGAAGCCTGCTCCGCTAAAACAAAAAAGAAACTCTGCTAAATATTCCTTTGGCGCTCTCTGAGGGCCTTCTCAATAGCATCATGGATGAGTGGCAGCATTTGATGCCATTGTCTCATATGAGTAGCTTTGGCTTGTATTAGGAAGAGTCTCTTTCAGTCTGGCTCCCATGTCGCCGAGAACAAACTAAAAGGGATGTAATTCAATCAGGGAGGTTTAAAAAGCCGCCGCTTTACAATGTGATTTGATTACGGCTTTTTTATTTATTATTTTTTTTAAAAAGACTTAAGATAGACAAAACATGATGGAGCATAACCGGTATTGATTTTGACTACATTTCTTCATCTTTGACAACCACCAGGGATGTTCCTCCTGCATAATATCTTATCATGATGGACAGGAATGCTTCACGCAGTCGTAGCAGGCATGGAGGAGCACAAAGCAAAATATTCAAAAATGGGATTTGTCAGTCAGTAAGCAGAGCGATTACAAAATCCCAGTGCTTAGTGAGGGGCTTGTAATGTTGTAATGGAAAAATGAGAAATGGGGAGAGAGGGAGGAAAAGAAAAAGTATCTTTTCCTGAAATTCTCTCATCTGCTGCACTTATGATATTCATTTTAAATCAAATCAAGTAATGAGCTGAACCAGTGTGGCTTTAAATATGGTCATTTGTTTCAATTGTAACTGGTGTTACTTATACATTGATTTATTTGTGGTGGCACCGCAAGATCAACATTGAGTGCCGGGTATTGATTCTCGATGGGTTTACTATTTAAAAGGGGTAAAATCTCATTTCATTGTGGAGCCGCGTGCAGAGCATTGATTCGCTCAGCTCCTTGTTGCCCCACTCTGTCACACACTCTCACACACACACACACACAGTGACAATAGACCCCTCCTTCCTGCGTTCTTTCCAACTGGGTGAGGACGCGTCCAAAGAGCAACACTTTGGACAGAGATTTACATCCATAAAAACAACATTACAACTTTATGATTGATTGTTTTAATTAAGAATGCATGGGCGTGGCTCTGTGGGAAACACCAGCGCAGAAGTTAAGCGGAAGTGCAACGTTCTCCTCCAGACTGACCTTTTTTTCCCGGCAAGAAATCAGAAGCGGAAAAGGCGTTTATTAAAGTTGCGCTTGGTCTCCTCCGGTATTTATTCTGAGCTTGTCTACTTGTTGATGCAGCATTGTTAGCGGTGATCTATGCTGCCTTCAGAGGAGTCTGTGATTTACTATGAGCTCTGACTCTGACACGGGCCGGAGAGGGGTTGGGGTGGGGGGGGGCGGGGGGGTGTTGATGGCGATGGTGGGGGTCACGTTTAATAGCTGTCGGACCACCATCCATCTTCCTGACCAATCAATGACGCCATTCAGGCAGATTTTAGGCAATAAAAGGAGGCCTCTGCACAATGTTGGGTTGTGAATGCTGCAGAGTGCCCAGTTTGAATTGACAACAATCCTTGAAACAAGTGGAAAAAAACATCATTTTAGAACAAAGCATACATTTTTTTTAGAAGTACAATAGAACAATGATGGACTAAGAGGCACAAAATCTATCAGTTCAGAGTGTTCTTGTGAAGCTGCGGCTCACATTGCTGTTTAAATGTTATATTGCATCACATTTCCATGAATTATTCTCTTTCTAAAGCCCATTTTCCAACATGCTATCATGCTATACATCACAATGCTGCCTTCATCTGTCTGGAAAATTCAAATTTTTCTTTGTCATTCAGACAGGTGTCTAAAGGAGAGGGCTCTTTCAGCGGGTGATGGATTCTGACTTATTTTCCTTTTTAAAGCCGTCATAAAAGGCCATTGTACACCCTCTGCCGCTTTTCACTATCAATCTACATTTTCTCATTAATTTCATTTCAAAATCTGTTGCCTACTTTATGTCTGACGGAGCAGACACGCGGACTAGCAAGACAGTGGGTTCGGAATGTAGGCTGGTGAAAAGCCTCTACCTGGATATTCATAATTTCATGCAGCTGCAAATGAAAAGAGGCCCTGAAAGTCTGATTTTTATGGCCGCTTCCCCATATTCGGATGGAATTAATCACGACACTGTGAAAGTTCAGGATACTTTGCATTTTAACCTTCAGATAACGCCAAATAAATCCTCCATCGAGGTCGGCTCCTTTGTGCAGCGGCCATCAGACGTGATTGTGGCCACTCAAGACAATTACTGGGATTCCACCAGAAGCGGCGCGGCGCGTTCCAGAAGTGTCCCAGAAATGGCTCTATTTTTATCAAGCCTATTTTTGATGGGCAGGAAGTCAGAGTAAGAAATGGCACCGAGCATCTGGTCAATCTTCAAAATGGAGCAGCCTGGCAGACGTTCAGTGGTATGGAACATTACCAGATCAATAGGATGATGTAGACAGATGAGGCCAGTCGGAAGATTTTAACATAGTTGTGAGAGGTTTGCCGTCGAAAAATACACTCTACTGTATTAATTAGGGGTGTTCCGAATACAAGTTTTATACCTCAGATACAATACCAATATTGCAGCCTTGAGTATTGGCAGATACCCATATAGATCCGATCCGATATCAGTACGAATCATACTTACTTTAATGACTTATTTTGTAGTATGGAATGTTGGAAAAGGCTTGATCAAGTGATATTACTCAAACAGAGAAGAGTAGTCAGCACTATGAGAAAAGCTGACCTATTTATTATTAACCAATGGCTTACATACATTTTAACCGTAAATATTAGTAGAAATGCTGGAGCCGAGTCTGGAATGGACTGCTTGTATTGGAGTGCTTATATCGGAGATTTTAGAGGCAGGCCGATATAATCCGATACTCCTTTTTTGCTCATATCGGACAGTTATCCAAAATCAATATTGGATTGGAACAACCCTAGTAATAATTATGTCTGCGGCTGATGGCTCAGTAGAGAAGACTCAAAAAAACACAAAAATGCATCCAATTTTACCATGTTCCACTAGATAATTGGCAAAATTCATTCTTTCATTTGATTTTATTTGAAGAATTAACCAACAGCCTCTGCTAAGGTCATAATCCATTCTTCTGTCCACCCAACCATGCAGCATCTCCTAAAGGCCCTTAATTCTAGAGTGCTGAATCTGCTGCCTTGGAGACTTGAGTCAGTATTGTGTGAAGATATTAATATTCATAGGCTTTGTTTTCAGAGAGGCAAATCTGAAAGCCAAATGATAACCAAGGACAACATGAGTAAAGATACTCCCGCTGTTTCCTCGCTGCCAACTTTCCAATGTCGGCTTCCCTCGGTGCGCAAGGAAGAATCCTAATAGCCGCCGCGCTCTCCAGCCCGTCTCCAAACTTGCGGCGCGAACTGGAAAGTGGTCAGCGCTGATGTGAAGTACATGTGATTTGCAGTTAATGGACTAAAAATGTGCAAAACTGCCAGCACGGTCTTTTGAGCTAATAACTCCACAGAGACGCGTCCTTGTCAATCTCAAGCCCATAATCCATCTGTGTACTCCGAAGGGCTTCTATATTATTCATGGGAAAGTTTCCCCGTCCGTTTGAGAAAATTTATTTTGTGCCGTTAAGCGCCGCGTTTCTGCTCCGGTTTGTTTTGACCGTCCTCCGAGGGGGGAAGCATTTCCGTGGCGTTGTTTCTGCCTGTCGTTACTGATGTAACCTGCTTTCTCTGAAAAACAACAAATAATTTTAACCCGTGCTTAATGGCTTTTTGTCCAAATGAGGCTTTTTCTCCCTCGTCTTCCGCGACGCCCCCGGTCGCACAGGTGCCGGCTCCCCCGGCGCCCTCGCCTCAGAGTAATCCTTCCCCCCCTTTTTTAAAGCCGAGCGTTTACCGCGGCGGCGCATGGTCGGAATCGCAAATAAATCATCAAGTTAGCAGCAGACGTCCCGCCAGGAGGAAGCCGCACATATCAGGCGAGTAAGTGATGGGTGTGCGTCCAAACCGGGCTCCTATAAGGGGGGGGAGGGGTGGCGGCATCTGATGAATGAGAGTCGGCGCTTTAATGGAGTGTGTTTGTTAGTGGGTGATCAGTGGTTAACGGGCAGACCTCTGCTGGCAGTAGTCCACACACAAGGAAGGAAGGCCTTGTGTGTATCGATTGCAAAAGAAATCGAAATAAATAAAAAAAACAGTATGTAAGGTCTTGTGATAGTTAACACACACAATGCCATCAGCTCGTCACTTACAGTTTTCATTCTCACGCAAGGTCGTTTTAATAGACTTTTTCTTTCTGGCTGGCGCGCCGCGTTGCAAACCCCCCCAGCGCCATAAATCACACTCGCACACACACGCACATCCATCACCGTGAGCGAGTCAGAGTGACAAATAATACCTCCAACAATAGGTCCTATTCATCAATAAGGCCATATGTTTTTTTCGGCGGTGAAAAATGCTGAAATAATGAAGCGAAACGTATTCAAAACAAACATGCACGACCAGTATTTTGAAAAACTTCATCACGGCCAAAACGAAAGCTTTTTTCTTTTTTTTCTGGCAGCATAGACATAAACTTTGGTTTCTTATGAAGTGACGGGCTGCACTTTGGACCCTCAACTGAGTGTAAAACACTTATGCAGACTTTGGAGAGAATAATAGCTTTGCTCTTTAAAGACTGGGTTATTGCTCAAGTCTGTATTTTTTTGCAAAGACAACAACATATCCATGGAGTGAATTGTGGAGATCTGGGCAGGCAGTGAAGTGGATGAGTGGGGAAAAAAAAAAAACGAAACAAAAAAACAACAACCCAAAAAAACACCATGTAATTAAGCCATTAGAAACCACTCAGTTAAACACACATTTGGAGGAGAAAACAGAGGTGAAATCACTGTTCATTCGGTGACTTTCATTACCAACACTCGAAGTGTGCTTCCTTTCGACTCCCAAATAAAAGTGCCGCGCCTCATCTGGTTCCACGGGTACAAGTTTAGGAAAACTGCGGATCGATACGTGTATCATTGTTTATAATCAGCGGTTAGAACAACCAGCGCCACTTTGTGTCCCGCTGCTTCTCCAGATTTCAGTTATTCTATTAACTTCAGCTCCGTCGCTCATTATCCAGCGTGTTAAGTGCTAGCACGGATGATTTGATGTATACCGGGGGCCGCGCGGGTGATTTAGGTGCCGGTTGACCAGCCGTGCGACCTCTCTTTGGAATCTATTTGAATATACTCGAGCTGAAATTTATGAGACCAAATAAAAGCGAGATTGGGGCTCTGATGAGGTCCATAGTGTTAAGGCCACCTCGCCATCTAGCCCTGTTAACAATCTGCATTCAGACACAATGCCGGCTGATTACTAATCAGAGGCACTGAGAAACAGCCAGCTGCTCAGCCTCCACACACACACACACACACACACACACACATAGAAGTGCTTCCGGAATACACACAGAAAGCCAAAAACTGTGATTGCACCTAGGTAGGGAAGCGAGTATAATGCACACGACGTATGCGTTAGTGCGCATACATAAATGCCACTTTTGTGTCTGCAGCGCGTGCTCACACACACACACACACACACACACACACACACACACACAGATTTCTAACAGCTTCCAATCAGCAGCAGTGCCATGCGGCGATGAGAGGACCACACCTTGTTCTGAAAACAACTGAAATCAGTTTAAGGACACGTATTACGGCAGCACTCCCTCTGTGCCTCCCCCCTCCTCACCCTCTCTCCCCCGACTCACTCTCTCCTTCTGTCTCTCCTTCCCTCTCTCTCTCTCTGACCCTCCCTCTGAAACTCGGGATTTTTTATTTTTCATTGTGTACCACCTGAGCTCTTCAAGGTTGCCGCCACAATTTGGGTCATTCGGCTCGGCCCCATTTCAGCCACCCCACACAGACTAGCGCGCACACACACACACACACGCGCACACACACACACATGCAATCACACACCTCCCCCTCTGTGTATTACCTGACACCGCCAGGTGGGAGAGACTCCATTACCGAGTTGAACTCTGACCCGCCTTCGACTGCCCGGCCAGAGAGGAGAGATGTGCGGCGTGTGTGTGTGTGCACGTGTGTGTGAGT
>CAESWR010000109.1:152183-170123 GCA_903171835.1 Mullus surmuletus | reverse complement strand
CACCGCGGTGGTGGAGAGGGCGGGGGGGGATGTAGGGATAAGTGGATGGATGGGGAGGCCGACGGGTCACGTTACTCCCACATTCGATGATCATGTCAGACTGAACGCGATCACCGCTATTATTACAGCTTACATGGTCAAATGGCAGAAAGTGCTGACGCAGAGAGAGCTCTCAAACCAAGTGAGAGAATTTGTGGAAGTGTAATGATACGGCGAGGGCTTAATGCGTTAAGAAGTTTATCCAGATTATCCCGCTTAAAAGGAATCAATACTCTATTTCATTTAAGAATGCGGTTTTGCTTTTCCATAAACATTGGGGAGCAGTTAAATCACTCCGGGGTCAAATGTCGTCTTTTAATAATAAATAAATGAAGAAAGAATTCTGCAGAATCGCTAAGTGCTGTTTCTAAGGAGTGGGAAGACAAATACAAGTATATCAGCGCCACTGCAACGCCCCACTCTCCCTCTCCCCGTGGTGTCAAACTCAACATAGTGTGAGTGATGGAGTCTTACTCATGTTTTAGGTACAGATATTATCTCGATGAACCCAAACACCGGAAAAACAAATTAGATGATGCAAAAAAAAAAAAGACCAGCTCTAATAGTGTCATAACATAGCAGGAAATAAAAGACAAGAGCAGAACCGAAACATTTATGAATACTTGCATTTCCTTTTTTGATCTAATCCAAAACCATGAGGAAGTCCATCCAAGTGATTTTTTTTGTGTTATTTTCCATGTATATATGTAGTTTTGGCAAAGTAACTATCCCCCAACTTCTCCTCCTCCCTCACCTTTCACCTCTCACCCTCAGCCCCCCCGTGTCACAAACTCAGTCCCGGTCGGTGGATTGTCCACATCAATTATCGCCGCAGGAGAAACACGAGCAGTGGAAGCAGGTAAAAAGTGATGCTGGGAAGGTTCCGGGTGGCCGAGCCTCTCACCACCTTGTTTTCTACTGGGTAGGGGTAGAAGTTGGGTCGCTCGGTGATGGGGACGACAAGGCGTGGGCCCCGGGAGCACATATCGTCAGCGCACATGCCGCTTCCTGAACCGCTGACGTCATCGCCTGTTGATAGAGAGTCCGGCCATCAGTTGACACTTTTATGGAAACATCCTTGTGTCACTTTGTAAAGTAGTGACACAATCAGTGTCAATCCAAATCCAAATCCCTCTCTTTCTCTTATCTTGCCAATAAAATAATATTCTCTGTCTGTTTTGCAGCTGAGTGCGTCCCACCCTCAGAATGTTCAACATGGCCCTGTTTATTCCCATTTCCCCCCATCAGTGAGTCATTTCAAACAAAGTAACTTGTGTATATTTTTGGTTGCGGTGGCGAGTTACTCACTGGTGTCCTGAAAGTCCACGTCATTGCCGTTAAGAGCATTCTTCAGGCGGTGCGTCATGATCTTCAGCTGCATTATCTGCTGCCGTATGGTCATGTCTGGCTTGGTGATGTCGATCTCCACCTCGGGGTTATTGATCTGGCTGGCTAGGCCGTCACCGATCACCTCGGGAAGGTACCTGGCACGAATGGATGTTTGTTATACAAGTGAGGTCAAAGTCAGTTTCACATCTTTGCATTGATATCATACAAATTGTATCTCATCAATCAGTGGGTGAGTTCTTTGTTGCGGTCTGGCCTGTTCATTTGTTCAGGTTTAACTGTTGTATGAGTGAAGAGGAGTCACTGGGATCAGGGTCCTCTGTGTCTGGGAAGCTACATTATCCGTTCACCGGTCATATCGTGGTGCGTATGTGCCGCACATAACGACAGCGTGACACGAACTCTGCTCCCTCTTCCTCACATGGCTGGTAATGTGCTATTCATGGCACAGTCGGTGTCTCCCGACCTTGTTACCGTTCACCTTGCGGGGTTACAGTTATGTTTGCTTGTGATCTTTAGCGTCGCAGGGGGCCGTGACTGCATCAGCTTTGCACTAGACTCAATGTAATGCAGCAATCCTCGCAGCAGCACAGCGACGGCCAAGCTTATGTTATGCACTTGCGTCGTCACATGGTCTTGCCCCATATGAAGGGAACATTTTGCCAACCCATTGTGTTTCCTTATGAAGCCCCCATACAGTGAAAGTAAGAATAGCTCAAGTTAGCTTAGCTGAATAACACATTGCAGGAATATAAACAACACCACGTCTTCCTTGTATTATCCCACTCAAGTGGAAGTCGAAAGAGGGATGGATTTAGACTGGTTCAAATTTATTTGTCAGTTCTATCATCAAGTATGCTAACATTTTGCCAACCTCTCTCCTAACACTGCAAAAAAAAAAAAAAATATATATATATATATGCATATTTTCCGAATTCCAAAACTCTTAAAATAGGTTATAATAGACTCGGGGTAATTACGCTACAAGGCCAAGAGGCACAGGTATTAATTAGCATACCAACTACAACAAGTGCGGGTGTTGAACTGAACATGGATTGCTTATTCTGTATGAAACCAACTTCACATTAAGATTAATTTCAACATCATTGCTCTGTTATGGAATGATTTGATGGCTCATTAAACAGCTTGTAAATTGCATTCCGGTGCCCTACCTGGCCCGGCTCATGCCGTTCCAGCACTTGTCCTCGGCCCCGGTGCCGGTGGCCACTCTGTCACTGCAGAGCATGCTGGGAAGAGAGACCCAGTACGGCTGCATGTCCCTCAGTCTTATGGTTACGTCAGACACCTGGGGAAGAGGAGAGACATGATGTTTGGCCGGAAATTTGGAGCTCCGTCGTCCAGTCAAAGAGGAGAGTAAAAAGAAAGCCCTGTCTCCTCTGTAACCAACTGTGGTGCTCAGTCATGTGCTTTGTTCACTCATCCAAGCATTCATTCCCATCTAATTACAGCATAGTCATCTGTGTAAAGGTGAAATGAACAGCAAAAAGGGTTTAATTGCCCATGGTGAGCAACGGCTGCCATGTCGTAAAAATTCACAAAGAATGTGCCAGACTGGGAAATGAGATTCGTTCAGGTAAAAACTAACCAGTTTGTCCAGTTTGCTTGAGCCAGATCCCAGCCTGTCCTCCACCATCACCTTCCCTTTCTTGAGGATGTCGTCGACTCCCGTGCTGCTGCCTCTGCCCTCTCTGAGGTTACCGCACGCCTGAAACAGCTGGCGCGGGAGAAACACAGAGAAAAGATGCAGGAAAAAAGATGAAACAATTATTTCTGTCCTCAAAAGACAAAAGCTTAAGATGTTTCCATACTTCTCAAAACGTGTCAGGAGCTAAAATAGATCAGTAAGTTCTTTGTCGTCACATATTTCTAACGACCTAGTAATTTGAGCTGCAATGCTTCAGACTCTATAAACTTTATTTTCCTTCCATATGTGGATCATAGACTGAAAAATGATCATGTGACAGTAATGACGACAGTAATGTTTGCAACCAACAGTAACAACTCATGCTGTTTGTTTGCATGATGCAGAGTCATATGTTTCCGTAGAGTGACTCACAAAATACATGTACGTACAGGGCTTACGTTATATAAATGGAGCCCTGGGAATTCAGTTGAGGCTGCAGTCAATCTGTCATCCAATCTGTCCCTTTTAGAAGAACCTTGAGCCTTTGAACCCTCACACATAACTATATAATAATCCTGTCTTGAGCTTCCAGTCATGTCTGTCTCCGTAAGTCATTGGCGATATGAGGCTCCTTGTAGCTCGAGCAGGAAGAAATACAGCACTGACTCTTTTAAAACCGATAGCCACAAGGCATATTAGCATATCCATATCCTCAGTGCAGTTTCTATATCTGTATTCGGTCCATTGTATGTGGCAAGTACACACAACATATGGTTTTGGTTTGATGTCAGCAGATTATGTAAATAGGAGATAATCTGTGCTACACTGTGTCTGTACCATAATGCCACACCGCGGACATCAACCGACTTCTATGGGATCAACGCAGCACATCTCCCTTGAGATGAAGATCATGAGTGGAAGCTGCCTGTGATTACCATGTTGAACCAGGTCAGAGGCATTCTGCCAGGCTATGGCTCACCTCAAGCCAGCCCGGCTCTTTAACAGTGAGCCAGCACAGTGGAAGCTTTGTCTGCCCCCTTCCACCATCATGCACAGTTTTTCACTAAATAACTCAGTTGGATTTTCATTGCTGCGTTGGCCTTTGAGGGATCGTATAAAAGCACTGCTCAAACGCTATTAAACGGCCGGGCTGCAGACTCTGTCATGACTCACCTCCTTTTATTTTAACAGCAATAATTTAGTGTTAGGATACGTGTTAATGTACAGATTAATGCCAGGGCAAAGGGGTGTCTGGGCGAAGTAGGGATGGGGGTCAAACGCAAAGTCTGTCGGAGACGGAGCAAGTGGCACCGAATTCATGACCTCAGACAACAGGCCAGGAGTTCACTTCTTTGAAACATTTACTTTTCGATGCTTTTTGATGAATATATTTCAGTTTCCATGATTACATAATGTACTGACCTTGCTGTTGATAGTGTCAATATTATCCACCATGGTGACCATGGCCTCTGATATGCTGTTGGGTAGGGAGAGGACCACATCCACACCGGATTGACCACTGAAGCGATCGGCCACTTGTATCATTGTTGCTGCAAAGACAGGAGGTAAAATTGGTTTTGCATGATCTACACTGGGCGGGGGGGGGGCATCCAGCAGCACATCATGCAGCATCTGAACGCAAAGATGTGTGAATGTGCTCGCAGTTCCCACCTGCCAGATGCCTCCATTCAGTGTTGAGGTCCGCCTGGTTGGCCAAGCAGCCCTTCATGACATTGCTGCAGTAGTTTGCGCACGGTCTGGCAGAGGGCATTCCGCGGCAGTGGGGACAGTAAGTCATCCTCATCATGGCCCGCGTGCACTCCTGGCTCAGATGCACCTGTGTTGAGACAAAAATACACATGCACCACCTGGATGAAAAATGTCTTTTTGGGGTAAACATGTTTGCTTTCATAATCGCAGAGATAGAGCAGTTGATCAGACGGCACATTTGACAACATTAATCTGTGCATATCAGGATTTAATATGTGAAACAACAGTGTTCAGCCCTAACAAGTTACAGAATTGTGGGAGGTCACCTCCCATGGTGACATCTTTTTTTTCCACTTTGTACCAGACTTTCATTTGGCACAGTTTCCTTGGAAACCAGTTTGGCAGAATTCACTTTTGTTCCACATGCAGTGAAAGGGCTCTGACATTCATACAAGTATTCTCAGTCCCTCTCTCCATCCCTTCTCCCTCTGCCATTCCTCTCTCTATCCCACAAGGCTGTTCCCTCAGGAAAGGGCCTTCGTGCGTGAAAAGTGAAACTGGGTTAATACCAGTAAGCTCTGTTCACAAGAGAGTACAGCTATGCATACAAAACCTCGGGAAGTGTGTGTGCAAGAGAGAGAGAGAGAAAAAGAGGGAGAGAGAGAGAGCGAGAGATGGAACAAGCCCAGCTATGCATACAAAGCTCCTCTAAGCTGACATCTGGGCCAGCCTGATGCTTTTCCTGGAAACAGATCTTCCAACAGCAAAGTCACAGTTAAACCATCTTTTAACAAATATACACTGGAAATAGGACAACAATGAGGATCGGGAGGGGAGCAGAATCATAAGCACTTTGAACATTCTACCGACCTGTCAGGAGTTAAAAATAGATTCAAATCTGCTAAGTATAATGACACGGATGAGGCGAGGAGTCATGTTCTGGGATAAATTGTATCCTGAGGGCCATGAGGGGCAGCCCCAAATAATAATTATCAGCATTTTTTAAGGAAATTCCGTCCTTTGTGTTGAAAGAGAGCCATCTTTTGATGTTTAATGAAGCTGCAAAGAACATCTATAATTTTGATTAACAGTACATATATGACCTCATCTGCAGTGTTGAAAACATCAGTTGAACAGTTTTAATTCACATCTGTGGGCGTCGGTTTGATCATATTTGGTGCAGTTATTGCAAGCGAAATGCATTTATCTGAGCAGTTTCCAAACTGAGGCCACATTTGAAAAATATATAATGAGTCCAAATTCATGAATATAGTTTTGATTTAAGAGAGAGATCACTTAGAATTTGTTAATTATTGCCAGTTGGAAAAGGAGGCCAACATTAAGAGAAGTAAGTGACACAGAAAAGCTATAACCACATTCCCAGGCTTAATCTCAAGTCATATGAGACATGAGTCAGATCATCACTCCTGCCCTCTTTTCCTCCCCTCCCCTCCCCTCCTCCCATCCCTACCCTACCACTCATTAGCCACAGATGAGTCAGACAAATGCTTTTTTGGTGAGAGGGAAAGGGAGTGGGCAGGGCAGGGAGAAAATGGAGGAGAGGAGCCAGAGATTTCACGGACGGACGTTGGCAAGGGAGGAGAAGAGTCGGGCCCGATGTTGATGAAATACTTATCAAGGAGAAGTCAGTCATTAATCTAGTTTCTGTTGCATCATGTGCTCCGAGTTAATGCTGGGAATCCCTGGCCAGGGACAACACACACGAAACAGCGTGTAACTCCTCTGTGGTGCTAATTGGAGGTTGACAACTTCCTCGAAAACCTTGGAGCTACGGCGCAGCGAGCGCTGTGGAGGACAGGCTGCCAAGGCCCAAAGCTGCAGCTACTGATTACTCTCATTACGGGTCAGTCTGTTGATTGTGTTTGTCTTGAAAAAGTTTTTTTTAAAAGTGCAAGGAGACACCCCACCCGGTGCCCCCCCACCGCCACCCGCTTCCCTCCACCAGCAGTTCAAAACTAAGGAATGAATTGATGGAGAACAATGAATTATTAACGCCAAACTTCGTCAAATCATTTTTTAGCACAAGCGCATCTTTAAAGATGCCGCGCAAACAGCCACGGCTCAGCCTGGCCTCATTTGAATCATCCCTATGCTGACCAATCAAGAGACATCAAGAGGAAGTTTTCAGCTCGAAAATACTCCCTTTGATGTTTTCATGTGCGGCTCTTTGATGTGACTGTGTTACATTTTAAGCGCTGCATGCTCTTGTCCTTGCTTCACCTTCACAGCATGCTCCCCATACCTGCGCGTACCTTTTACGTTGCCCATGGCAATTCAGCCTCTCTTCTTCCCCCCTCCCCCGCTCCCCTGAATGTCTCCCCTCTGTAATTAGTAAAGATATATAAGCGACCTCTCCCCCTGCGTTACAGAGCAGGCTGATCCAGACTCCATGCCTCCGGAGTGAGCTATGTGGCGCGTGGCCTACTTCCTCCACTCCCTTACCCGAGGGAATGAGGGGGGGGGGGAGGAAAAAAAGTCCACAAAAAGTTAAGGACGCAGCAACTGGTGCAGACTGGAGCGCAGCGAGGGAGCAATTAATGCTGTACCAGAAGGAAAGAATGTAACTACTCATAGGATCTCTTGTTTTTTCGATGCTTTTCCTCCGTTCTATTCCCGGCCCCTTCTTTCTGGATATCCCTTCATGCCGTTTCACTCCGGCTCCCAATATCCATGGAAACGAAAACAATGCAAAGTAAGAGTTCGGTTTTTTTTATTTGGTAGCAAAGGCGCCTTTTGTGGAAGTTGCACACAGAGAGTTTTTGTTTCATCCCCTCCTGCGTCGCAGCCACGCTCGAGTGATGCCACCCTGCGCGCCGTGCAGGTAAACATCCCCGGTCGCTGGGCCTTTAAACAGCAACACGCGTGGCTAAAAATAGGAGTGGCTGTCTCATTAGCGCCAATCAATCGGATATAGAATTACAGGAGAAAGGAGGGGAAAGCTAAGATCCAAATTAGTGCACCGAGCTATTCATTCTGCGAGCAGACAGAGGACGACGCAGGGCACTGCTCTGGGGAATATCAACAGAAATGATGGAGTATAATTTACTGGACACAGAGGGAGAATAAAGAGGATGCTGGAGTTTGTCACAGGCTTATTTTTATTACCCTCCTCCCCTGCTGTTTCTCACTGCCTTGCTTTCTTTCCATCACGGCACAGCCCTGCTCAGAATGTGCACCAGAGCGTCGAACGTGTGCAGGGCGAGAATGTGAGATTGAACAGTCGCTCTTTGCCTCTTTCAGTCAGATTGCACCAAATTTGTCTCTACTTACAGGGAATTAAACATCGCATCTTCTATAGTTAAACAGGCCTTGGAAATTCCCTTTCTACAGAGATTGACGGAGTGTGTCGGCATGGCTGCTGCCCCCTCTGCCTACGCTCTTCGCGGGAGTGTGTGAGCGGGGCCGGAGAAGTGGCAGAGTGGCAGCGGTCCCCGTGCCCCGGTATTACCGCTGAGATGACATTTTGCAATTTCGTGAAAGCTGCGCTAATTATTTACACATTTCCCGCCCGTCGTCCTCACTTAATGAACACATTTCTCAACGTCTCTCGCCGCCAACAAAATGCCACCAGTCAGGAGGTGCGTATTAGACAGTGGCCGCAACCGTGCAAATGTGTATCGCGACTGGAAGGTAATGATGGGAAGATGAACTCTGTGCTTTTGTGAGTGAAGGGATGCTTCGTAGTTCATCATCCCGCTTCCATTAGCTCCATGTTTGGCACTTGTTGCCGTCACCTCCTTTTCCTCCAACAATGCTACACGCCGTGTTCAGTGTCTCTCCCCCCACCCCACCCCCCCAGGCCCCCCATAGCTGTGCCACGCACAGGTGCATAATTGAGACATCTTCAGGCACCTCTCTGTAGGCGTACGTCGTCGCACCTATTTTCTGGGCCAAAGAGAGGCAGAGAGAGATGCGCTCGGCCGGCCAAGCTGTCTCGCTCCACGGAATGCAGTGCGGAATGTGTCACCCACCCCCTCCACCCACCCCCCCACCCCAAAAAAAAGAACTGCCAAAATGCTGGCATAGGGGAAAGGGAATTTTTGACATGCATCCAAATGCGCGGCCTTGCAGTCAAACAGCAGCAACACGGCCCATTTCATCATGCTTTTTCCCCCCCTATTTTTTTCAATGTATTTTCATGCTAACATAGAGCCTGACCTTGTGATATTTCATCAAGGAAAGAATTGTAATATTCATCTCAGCTGTAGCATCTGTTTTCTCAGAGGACGAGCGTATTTCTCACGGGGGCAGTGCTCTCAACACTCTCCTTGCCCAGCGTCTGACGGGAGATATTTTTCACCGGCGCATCAATACTGGCCACCTCCCTTTCTGGGGCTGAAATGATTTCTCAGTCTTGCTCTGATCTTAACCTTACTCTTTTCTTATACACAGCGGGACCATTTCTCCAGGGAGATATTAACCCTCCCCGCGGCCCGGGGAGACATTTTTCAGCGGGGAGCTGACATTAACTGTTGTTGCAGGGGCTGATTGTCTGAGCCGCAGGCCATACTTTATAGAGCCTCTCGTTTCCACCGACATTGATCTGCCACTGCTTTATACTATGGTAAAAAAAATCAGTGTGTGTGTTTGTGCGTGTACCTATTCATCTGAGGAGCAATTTGAGTTTCGAACAGTGGGAACAAGGAGTTTTTGGAAAGTGAAAACATTTCTCTGACATGCCTTCAAAGGTCTGCTTGAATGTTTCACTCCACTTAAGTTTAATGGCTGCGGATTAGGCGTGTGTTTAATGCAAAAGGTCTAGGGAACGCGTCGGGTCAATAAATGTTCTCGCAAGGACAAAGGTACAAATGGTGTGTGGTTTGACATCAAGGATGAGGAATAGCAATCACGACAGACTCTGTGACATGAGAATATCAATGAACCTACCAGGATAAGACAGTATTAGCTCGAGGGAAGAGTGGGCACTAGTAAAACAGCTTGTAAGTCCATGACAAAGCCCCCTCACAAACAGCTATTACGGCGAGTTAAAGAGATTAATCACATTTATTGGACTGTTGAAATGTGTCAAGCCCACTAACTGTCATGAAAAACATCCAAAAAGCAAGATGACCTGTGATTCAATAAATGGCCATGTGAGAAGGTTGTTGATGTTTTCTTTTACCTGGGAGACTTTGCGCACCACGTCCCCGCTGATGACCAACCCCTGGACAAAGGAACGAACCGCCACGAAGGCGCGCGTGACCTTCATCTTCAGCAGTCGAGGTATTTCTCCAAAGGGCCGAAGAGTCTCGATCTGCTTCGAGACACACTCCATGTAGTCCTCGCCTGCATTTAACATACAAACATGTGAGACAACCTGAATTCATCTTACAGCTTTACTATTGTTGTCCTTACAGGTGGAAAAGAGCCTAGAGAGAATATCATCGATGTCAGCTCTTGTTAGACATCAATAATGAGGTCACATGGAGGTCACTTGCCAAAGACATGCATACAACATTTGACTCATTGTACCTATGGAATACTGCTGGTTTGCCTGGTTGAACAGCTTCTCCAGCAGTTTGGTCCAGAAGTCATTGAGGGCTTCTTCCAGGTTGACACTGGAGCCCCGATAGTAGTTCTTCAAATCGTTGTACAGGTCAGTGAACACCTGGGAGTTCTGGGAGTACAGCAAACCCCAGGTGGAAGTGAATGTCTCCTGCAGGTTCATGGACGAGCGGTTCAGCAAATCCATGAAGTATCCTAGAAATGAAGATAGAAAATCAATAGCTGAAATCAAAAGTATGACAAGTCTTTGCAAAATTCCCAATTGGCAGCATCTTTGGGGAATTGTTTCTTCATTTCTCTATGAATATTTCTGCTGCAAACCAACACTGCCTCATATCATCAGTAAACCTAAACTTGGAGAGTGTGAGGGCGTCCTTGTGGAGGGATGTCAGAGAACTGGAAGTGCTTCAGAGTGCTTCAGAGAGACTTTACACATATAGGGAGCAGACACGTATGCAGGCTGTTGGTTTTGAAGATGTCTGACTCAAGGCCAGCACAAACAAAGAGGATGATGGGATCTGAAAAGCAGACAATAAAAAAATCCATGTCCCTTGAGGCTCTCATGTTTTGTTCTAAGGGCTCTTTGATATCATCAATGATTTAATGTAAGGTTGGTTTGCGTGGCTACAAGTCAAGCTTCAGAATCAACCTTTAAAGAAAAAGTCACTGCAAAGTGCAGTTCCCTGAAATTACCACTTGAGGCTTCAAAACTCATTCTCCACGGACAGGTGGATGAATGATGTTTTTGCTTATAATTATGCATAATTAAGCATCTTTGAGTGACAGGTGAAGGCTGTCACGTAGCTGTTAGCTGATCTTCTTTGCTGCAGATCTCAATCGGACCCACCTGTCACTGTCCACACCTCTGCCCTCTAGTACAAGCGTGGTATCTTTCTGTTTTATACGCCCATCTGTGCGAAGACAGTCTTGGAGGTTTGGCAAAAACACCCATTAGCCATGCAGCACGCATGCTGCAGGTTCAACCTGGTGCACAAGTGTGTGTCATGTGTATTTGTTTGTGTGCCTTTGATTTTGAAAGGGAGATGTACTTGGCAGCGCTGTTGACTTTCTAGGTGTCTTATCTCTCCCTGCTGACACCCCAGATCGGGAGTGGCTGAGAAACACGAGACACCCCCTCCTGGAATTACCTTATTTTTTAAGTAAAGCAAAAACGTACACACTCAAGCATATTCATACAGAATGCAAAAACATCCACCCCTTTGACGGTTTCCCTGACGACAATATACGAAAGGGGGGAGAAAAAAAAGACTTGTCAGGTTATACGTGAAGAGGCAAAGCTCACACCCACATAAGCAGTGCCTGAAGACAATCAGAACACTTCGACTTACGTAACATGTTAATATGCTAAGCTCATCCTGACTCATCTGTGTGGCATTATCTAAGCAGTGGCCTCGCTGGATACAGAATCTCCGCTCCACTTTCCCACTCATTAATAAACACCAGCCGGCCTGCTTCACCGCTGATCTTATTTGCAGCTTTCTTCTGGCATTTTCGCAGCCCCAGAGCTAAAAGGTCTGCTCTCATCGGAGCCATTGATTTGAAAAGATGTATTTAGCACTGAATGTTAGCAGAAAGCCTTTTCTGTGAGGACTCATTTTAAATTCCTCCAGCAGGCAACCTATCTGAGACGTGCCTCATTCCTTATTCTTGCTTTTACTGGAGTTTAGTGGTCATTTTCTGCTTTATTAGTGCTTCCAAAGAACTTACTACGTTGCTAAAAAATGTACCTAAGCCTTATTGGAAACTTCAAGACTCTTGTAGTTATATCCAACTTGGCGGATCACGTCATGTGCTCTGACATTTCCTTTAGTCATGCTCAAGCCAAGAATAATGTCAGGCTACATTATTTCTTAAACAGAGATGCATTAATGTTGTCAGTCACTGTGTCGAGTAAGGCCCAATTTGAAATAGCTTATTAGGTGAGGTGGAGCAGCAAGAGTCTGCTCTACCTCACTTAATATGCATTCATTCTCAAAGTTACCTTCACCCAAGTTTTTGTCAAATTCTCAATTCCTATTGCATTTAGTCAAATATATTCACCCCCCACACACACATCAGGTAAAGCACAGCACAGCTGTTGTGTGCATTTCAATATTGTTTGACTAAAGCAGCATTTAAAACAATAAATCTCTTTTTGCAAAACTCCTTGTCCTGCATCGTCTTGTTTTTGTATCATAATGGCTGGCCAGATGTGTGTAGGATTGCTCAGCCTTGGCTTGTTATTTAGTTCCTGCTGGAAGTCATGTACGATCAGTAGTCTAAGGGAAATCAAGTTCAGTTTCGATGCAAAAAAAGCAGATAAAGAAACCTTTTCTCGTGAGCTCCTAAATTATAGCCATGGAGCACAGAGCGAACAGCCGCATAATGAGCGGTGTGCCGCCTACTTCTCTGTGTGACACAAATTTCTTAAATTACAATTCTTGGTGAGCTAAAAAGCTTTGGAGATGTGGTCGCTGTGAGTCCTCTCGGATTCACTGACTTGGTGACACGTCAACCCCCTGCCCCCTGACCTCTTGTCACTCAAACCACCTGAAAACATGGCCCCGGCGCCGGCCCCTGAACCCCGTTAGCCCCACCTCTGTCACTCACACGGGTGGGCACACGCGAGCCGCCGCACGAACCGCGTGCTTCCAGGAGTCAGCGGAAAAGCATGTGTGTCATATGCTCGCATGTGCACGGAGGAGGAGGGGGCTTCAAAGTGACAGCGCGTCTGCGTCCACAAACAGACACACGAGGATCACAGGCTTCCACACAAAAACACGCGGGAGAGAGAAGTCAGGTGGGTGGGCCGGCAGGCAGGCAGACGGGGAGCTGCTGTGACAGGTGCGGCTTTGCTTTTAAATCCCCATTAGAATTCGTTCCTGCTGTGAACTGTCAGCTGTACTGTAAAAAAAAAAGCCATAAGTGTGCCTAAGCAGAATGGATCTCAAGATAAACAGATTCATTTTGGTGAGCAAAGTAGTTTTCTCCATTAAATTAATTACCTACATTTCTGTTTACAGTGTATTCCCAATGTGCCCGAGGGGTGTATTCTTAAGTGCTCTGGCTTCATCAAATGTGGAGGGCAGCTCTTGGTAAATGGTATCGTGCTGTCCACTTCTCCTTTCCCCTAGAGCCCAAGTGAATAATGACCATCATTAGCATGAAACAAAGCTCCCGTGTGTGTGCGCACGCATGCTTTTGTATGCAGGGATGACCTTTTTCATTCCTCTGTTTGTGCTCTCATGATACAGGGCACAACAAATGCACCCCCTCCTCCCTTTCTTCACACCTCCATCTTTTCACTCCCCCAGTCAACTACCATCCATTAAGCCAAACCCTCTGTCCGCCAGCGTCTGCCCTCCAAGGAAGGAGTGATGGGACAGGGCGGCTAATTGCTCATATCCCAGCACTTTGGATGGAGAGAGGACGAATCGGGGACAAACGGGAGTTCAGACGGCTGCCTGAGTGTAAAAAATATACTGCTAATAGACACTGTCAATAGCATTAAGAAAATGACTGGATGTTTGCATTGAGCAGGTTGTTTTGCAGCTCAACTGGAGGTGCGTAGGAATCATGCAGAGGGGAGGGGATTGGCGGTCAACATCAAAAGTTTAGAGAGGCCATTTGGAATTCTAGATTGATCAGTACCAGAATGCAAGTCAATGGAAGACTTAAAGAGACATGACAGATGACTGTTGTTGCCACATTTGATCGTACTGATGATGACTTTCACATCCACAGAAATCGCCCATCTACGTTTCTCAGGTGCTGAGGGGAGACATTTTACCACTAGATGTCGCTGTGAACACCATCATTTCAGATCGAAACAAAGGGGCAGAACTCCCCACAAATTTCCATTGAAATTTCGCTTTCACTCCTGCCTTAGCAGCTGGTAGGGCTCTCAGTGCCAAACCAATGTTGACTCTCGGTTTCTGTCTCTCTTTATTAGGACTTTGTTTGACAATGGAACATGTTTTCTTGGTTGGAAAAGACTCCAAAGAGAACGCCAAAGACCGAGACAAGCGTAGCTACGCAGTGCATCCGCTCTGCTCTCTGGACTCATAATGTTCGGTCACGTCTCACGCTCGCTCGTATTTATCTTTCAGAGGAGGGGTTTATGTGGCCTGACATGAACTAACATGCACTAATATGAGTGTGTGGCTGCGACAGTCACCAAATACAGAGCAGTAAAGCCCGGGGGGCACTGAGGGGGTTTCAACATATTCAGTGCCCAGGACGCCATGTCTCCCCCACAGCTTTAGCTCAGACTTGTTTCATGCTAAATGAACGTACAAAATAAAGATAACAAATACTGTACAGAGGACCACTAAGATGATATTACAAAATTACGGTACAAGTTGTGAGCTAAGCGTCCCGTCACCTTTTGAGTGAATGATTATTTTACACTTATTTGGGCGGACTTATATTGTGTATGATCAAAGCAAGAATGAAGAATGATTATTGTAAAATGTCTTTGTTCGGGGCTGTTTACGGTTAGAAATTGAAATAATCTGTTTACAGAGCTTCATCTTGGAGGGTGGTAGCAGCACCTTGTGGGATGGACGTCCCAAAGGAGGAGAGGGTCTCAAACTCTGTCCTAAATAAATAGCAGCTCAGATCTATAAATATAAGAAAAGTAAAATATCAGCCAATATCTTTAGATTAGTTTGACAACTGAATGGCTTACTAAAAACAAATCGCAGATTTTCTTCTCCTTTATAACAAATATACATTTATTGGGCTATACTCAACATAAATGACATGGTCTCATTTCATATCTCTTTTTAAAAAATGTCAATATTTATTTATATCGATATATTGCCCAGCCCTAATACATACATGTATTTAAAGTAAAGTCAACCTATATCAATTTTACTCCTTTTTATATGCATTTATTTATGTATTGTAGGCGATATAAAGTGGTTAATTCAGTAGTTTCACTCTTACTAGTAGTAGTGCTAAATCTTTACCGCAGGTCAAAATCTGTATTTTTTCCACAATTCCAGTCCATTCACTGAAACTATGATATGACCTTATAACCCCTAGCTATTTTTCTTTTGTTAGGTCAAGCTGAAATCCATAATTCATTCTCCATTAAGGAATTGAATTTAACTGATATGTTGTACAGTTGGTTGAGCAGCGTCTACATCTATTCGAATCCAATACGCAGTGTTATGTGAATATTTTCACCTGTACGATCACTGTGGTGAAATAATTCCACAATTAATATCAAGATATTTCTGCACTCTAATGTGACAGTAGATTAGAATGATCTCTTGAACTGCGGTACCTCCATCTCAATCTGCTCTTCGACTAACTCACCCACACACACACTTGGAACGTGGTAAGTCAAGCATGTGTGTCTTAATGAGTTTCTTCCTGTGGTGAGAGGGGAGTTAATGATTTCATTTGTAATCACTCTGAGTTTCACATCCAGGCCACCATGATATGTCAGAAGCTTATTTTAACTCTAGGTTCTGTTATCCCACCGCTTGCCAACTTGATTAAACACATGCACGCGCTCATTAAAATGCACGCGCAAACAGGCGACGAAGCGGTGCTCGAATATTCCACCCTCTGCTAAACACTTTCTTGATCTTTTTTTGCCAACCGGTGCAGAGTTTTCAACAAGGCAATCCTCCACGCGGCCTCCTTTCCCCCGCCCGCCTCTCGGCTCTGCATCTCTATCTTCGGCTCGCCACGTCTCCTGCGTCAAGATGTGTTATTGACAAGAAATCCGGTGTAACGTGGAGGAAACATTGATGTTTCTCCGGCTGTCAATCACTCTCTCAGAGGGCTCGAGCAGATCCCGAGTTACTTTCTCACACAGAGGTATTAACTGGACGAGGCAACTGCACTCCGGGCTAATCCAGAATTGGTTTTCTCATACAGGGGGGGCTTAGCAGGTCTGACAACATTTGCCGCCGTCTAATAAAGATAGAACCGGCAGGCTGAAGAACCTGATCTAAAAGCCGATCGAGCATCGCAATCACATCGTGGGGCTAAAAATGGACAATTACTATTGACGAAAACACGATAACATTATAATATGAAGCAGGAAGCATCTCTCTAACACAGATTTCTGTTTCAGTAGATACATTTCCTCCAGTGATGACATTTGTGAGACTTTGCAAAACCCTTTGACGCCCCTGCAAGTAGACACCGTTGCACCCAATTGATGCATTTTCCCTTTAAATTACCAGACTGAGAAGAAATCTTTGACAATTTGTCTATTCCCCAAAGTTCCAGGTTCCTTTGTGAACATTTGTTTCCTCTATTTGGCAGTTTACATTGTCTTGCGTTTGCAGGAAATATTTCTAAGCACTCGGGATTACGCTGAAAAAAAGGAAAGAAAAGCTTTGTAAGGGAAAGCTGGATAGTTGAAGGACAATAACAGCTGCGCGACAATAACTTCGCCCCAACTAATGAAGCTGAGAGAGTTGCACACTTTCTCCCATAAAAGAAAACAGCCAAGAATAGCAAACAAGTCAAGTCAAACATGACAAAGTTTGACAGCGCACAAGAGACTGACAGGGGAGGACTGGAGGGAGGATCAGTGAGAAGAATAACAGGGTGTAAGAGACAAACGCGGGGCCGCAACACCAGCAACCACATATCACTTTAATATCTGTTTATTTGACAGGTGCTGAATGCTCATATTAGCTGGATGGATCTTTGGCAGGGAGGAGAGCAAAAGATGAGACACATGCCAAGGGAAATGGAGGAGCGAAGTGGTGCAGCGAAAAGTAAAAATAAAATGTAGTCAGAGCACATTTTGTTTTCCAAGGTTGCACAAAAGTCTCATGTAATAATAGTACAATCTGTGTTGCAGTTGCATTTAAATACATAATACTGAATACTGCCTCCACATGGATAAATAATAAAAGCATGGATAAGTAAAATATCTATCGATCTTTCGCTTATGCTTGTGTCACTTTATTCTTTCCCGTGGTTCAAATCATGTCTGTAAATATTACAAAATGTCCCAGTTACACAAGACCCGCTGAAATATGCCCTTTTTCGTGTTTTGTTGAGGTGGCACTTGAGCGTGGTGCCATCAATGTTTTACAAGGCTAAATGTGTCATCTGCCTTTTGTTAAAGCTGCACAATGCCTTTCCATGCATTGGTTTTTTTGACAGCGCAGTAAGAAAAAAAGAGAAAGAAAGAAAAAAAAAGTCCTGTTTTTACGTTAATTTCATTACAGGCCAGCGAGTCGATCTTATTTCTATGGCAAACATTTTCTGAATGCTGAATTGCAAGGCAAACACAACTTTGCACCTGCTTTTGCACTATGTGAGCAAGGTTTGGGAGGAGGGATGAGAGCCAGACCCGTCCTTCATGTTCAAGGATCTTCAAGAGCAGGAAAGGAAAGGGGGATGGAGGGAGTTGGGAGGGTGGGGGGGGCGGCGGGCCTTATCGATTCACCTGGAGCTGTAAAGGTTAAACCTTGGTTAGTCCAAGGCTGCCGCCGACCTGCAGTCTTCTCTGAACAGAACGGCTCCCAGAATCCTCTACCTTTCTCCTTGTTTTTTTGGAAGCGATAAAAAATAGAAAACCTGAAGCACAAATAATCCCGGGTGCACTGAATGCTCAAATGATAATCTGGGAGCCATTAGAGTGTGTGTCAGTCTCACTCTCCATCAATCAGAGCACACACACACACACACAC
>CAESWR010000109.1:122019-134017 GCA_903171835.1 Mullus surmuletus | reverse complement strand
CCCCCCCCCCCCAACCCTGTTTCCTTCCTTCGCCTCTGGCTGGGAATCTGGCCAGGGAATCTGGGCTCCTAAAGAGCAGATCTGCACTTGCCCGTGAATCCTGACGTGTTTTATTTACGACCCGGGCCAGACTACTATCTTCACCGGGGGGGGTTCTCTTATCTCTGTTATTCTAAGTCATTTGTCTACATTTGATATAAATGAAGATAAACGCTATCATCATCTGTCATTTGATACCATTACCGGTTTGATGAGGATTAAAGTTTACAATCTATCTATTAGGAGGAAAGGGTACCTCTATATTCTTGGAACATTTGCATATAATAAACAAAGCACCAATTTTAATCATCGAATGGGAAGACATTGCTGTGTGTTCCAGCGTGTGTGTCCGTGTGTGTGTGTTCCCCGTTAACTGACAATCATCACATTATGAAAATGGCTGAGCGCCTCAATGATTGTTCTCAAGCCATCGCCGAGTCTCATAACTCTGAGTCATATTAAACGCCTGATCTGAAAGAGGGCTTGACATGGGAACTAACGCCGCTTTACAAGGAGAGTGCTGTTTTGGCGACGTTGTGTGTCCGCGGTGTGCGTGCCAAAGCTGTCTATTTTGAAGTCAGGTCAGGACAGGCTGGCACTTCGGGCCTCTTTTTAGTCACAGTGAGTCAGTGAAAATGTCTTGACAACAGACAAGACAGACACGGGTAACTGACAGCCAGGAAGAGAGACTAAAAGGCGAACAAACGAGGGGAGGGAAGGATAAAAAAAAGTCACATGTCGGCGAGTGAACCGAAAAAGACGTTTGATTAGATGGACAGGTAGGAGGACGCGCACATACTGCTAGAGAGCTACGGTGCTGTCAAGGAGAAAAAAAAGAGATGAAGATGCAGAGAAAATGTCAGAACTATTAAGCGTGCGGTCAACGCTCTCCTCGCCTCCGACCGGCCCATCCTCGCAGCAAGCCACAATTATACTCTGTGAGGCAGCACGGGGCGCCGCTCGCCACAGTGGCTCGTTTCAGATGCCGGGCAGCGGAGCATTGTTCTATGTAGGCCACCATCTCTGATGTCACACACACACACACACACACACACACACACATCCCCCCGTCTGATGCAAGGCGGCGTGCAGGGGCCTTGAACACTGACTGGAGATAATGACGGAAGACCACACAAACCCCCAGCTGTGCCTTTATTGGAAAGGGAGGTAACAAAAAGTACCGAAAAAAACAAGGGATTTTGGGAAGCTGAGTCACCTGACCTTCAGCATGTTTGTGGTGCACCAAAACCATTTATAGTTTTCTCACTTGACTTTTAGACCTTCAGAACAGAAGCCAAACAGTTTCCTACAGTCAGAGTGAAGTTGGTGTACAAATTAGAAATTCCTGAAGCTCATGCGCTGACAGAATAAGTGTATCTCGGGTCCATGTAATGTCTGTTGGATAGGGTACATTGTTTGCTCAAGGGCACATTAATGACCTTTTGAGCTTGAATGGATTGGCTGTAGAAAGCATAGTCATATCCAAAGGCGCCACTTACACGGGTGGCCAACCTTTTTTTGCCTCTCTAATATATTTTTCCGGATTTTCTTGTTGCTGGTTGTACGAAATATGAACACGGAGGCTTTCAGTATTTATTGTCCTTGCCTGCCAGTCGGCCAGAGGAGCTGACAACAACAAGCAAAATAACCAAAATTCTTAAAACATACCTTTTCAAGGTATAAAACATCACTCTGCGCACACTGAGTGCAGTTCTGCTCCAAGAGTTTGTCCACTCCTTCATGTAAATGCCGGGAAGGCAGATACTGTATTCGCCTCTGGAGATATTTTGTCGTCAGTTGTCAACCTTTGATCCTCCATGTGTGTGTCTGTGTGTGTGTCCATATGGTGGCAAGCTGCAGGATGTTTTTCTTGCGTGAGGTTTATCTCAGGAATGGGCACCCACCAACAGAAATATAAATCTGCACCTCTATGTGAAGCAAATATATTTATCAGTACACTTTTTCCCCCATTCAGTTGTGCACTTCACACACTTTGCTGATGCTAATTAACTACCAATTATTTTTTGTTTGTATCTATTGTGCAAAACTGCACAATAGAACAATTTGGCTTATTTAGAATTGCACGAAACATCCTTTTTTATATGAAAATGTACATGTACAAAAGATTCTTTTTTTCCCTCACAGGCATGCAGACTAATGAACACTATGGAAAACAAATGTCCCTCCTGGGTACAATAACCATCTATCTCCATGCAATTGTGTATTTTCCAGCATGCACATGCTGTAAGTCTCCCAAGCAATGAGTAAGCAAGACGAATGCATCAAAATAAAAATGATTCAAAGTTTACATAAAAGAGTTTTTTTTCATGGAAACACAGAGCAGTAGTGACAGATGGCAGGATATGCTCTCCTCTGTCTTCTCATTGCGCACAGCTGTGCATAATTACTGGCAACTATAAATGACCTCCTGTCATCACTGTGGGAAAAAGCAAAGACTCTTCTGTGATTTCCATTCAATTTCACAGGTTAATCTGCACATTGAATTAAAAATATCCACCATGCGAAATTTACTGTGCAAAGAGATGTCCTTAAAATAAAGCAAAGGCAGTACAATATTTAACGCTTGCTGCAATGTATAATGCTTCACCAAGCGTTGCAGCAGCCCTTCATGACACAGCAATAATGTTAAACTGGAATGAGCGAGAAAAACATTTTCTGATAAAAGTGCCATTTGGCCATTTAAGTTGGAAAAAGGAGAAAGAACAACATAAAAACATTCCACAGCTGAAGCGCCACATACCACTGAATTTGTCATGGGTTAGCACTTGTTAGTGTGACAGCGTGGGGCTGGCTGGTCGCACAATGACCCTTCGAGCAGGCAGAACAAGCTTAATGATGTAAAAAAAAAAAAAAAATCATTACTTGCTGACAGGGACGTTGGACAGATTATGTGCAGTTTGAGAATTTATGTCCCGCGCCGCACAATCCCGGCATTCTTTGCAGATACATCAGCGAGGAACTACACCAAATGACTGCTCGCCATAGCTGTGGGGGGAAATTATGTCCACAGGGGCTTGGAACTGATGAGCATCTCACATGCTGGGAGGTCAGAACGGAACACAACGCGCATTTATGTTGTGCGATTTATAATTTTAGTGCAGTGAGGGTTTTTTCTACAGTTGCTGTTACACATTGCAGAAATATTAGCAGTTTTGCGCCATTTACAGGCACTGACTCTCTGGTGTTCACAGACGGCCCTTTAGGCCTTTAGAATTCAGGATCTTGGCACAATGCCCACGAGGGAGCAGCTTTATTGCGGCGCTCTGACAGGTAAATGCACAAGATGTGTAAAGGAATGTTTGTGTCTTTCACTCACTATGCCTCCGTCTAATCCCTTCTCAGTCCAGGCTTGAAAAGGGGCTTTTCATAGGTTCTTCTTTGAAAAAGGAAAAAAGAAAAAAAAGAAGGAAAGCCTAAATGCTTGTCAAATCTGCACTCCTGAACTTGGAAGTGCAGCAGCACTTTGCTCGCCTCATTTCGGTGCTCGTTCCGGTTTGCCTCCTTCCCCCGCTCGCCTGCTCAGTCACACACAATATCAATATTTTCCCTCAGTGTTCGGGCTCCTGTTGACTTCAAAAGTTTTAGATCTTTTTCTGTCAGTTGTCATGATGCAGTCGTGTTCTGCGCTTTTCAAAATGCAGCTTGCAATTCTGTTTTGCTCCTCTCAGTTTCCCTCATCCCTGGATTTTTGTTCGACACGTTTGTGAGGTTTTTTTCAAATATCAAATTCTCTCAAATCTACCTTTTTTTGTGTATTTCCGCATTTGTCGGTGTCTCTAAGTCTGTCTAACCCCTCTTTGTTGTCATTTGTCAAAGCTGTCTCTCCTGCAGCAAAGTATGCGAGTAGCAGTTTTCGGTCTACAGAAAAGACGTTTTCTGACAGGAGACACAGAATTTCATCATTTAGTAGGTAGATTGTTGTGTTGTGATTCTGATGGTTCCCTTTTAACGCCGCTCCATGTTATACTTCAGCTACAGATCCGAAGCTAAAATAAGCTTTTAATGAGCAAGTTTAAAGTTTTTAGAGAAGCAGGCAAGTTATTCAATCGAATTTTAAGTTAATTATCCGCATCATTATGGATTTTTTTATGAGAGGCGGAAATGCATCAGTGTAAGTGGGACAAAGCCTCTCCTCTGCGCTGCATCACTGGAAAAAGTCATTAGAAGGAGCTGGCCTGTGCTGAAAGCCTAGATGGTTATCCTCCCCGAGCAAGATGAAGGCAGAGGAGAGGGAGCGAGCTGAGAGCGAGGCCACAGGGAGACAGATAGGGCGCTGGCTTCTGCTGAAAGGGTAGATGGTTATCCCGACGACCAGGGAGGGAGATCGAGAGGCCGAGAGTGAGGGATGAAAGTGAGCGTTCACGGAGAGCACGCGCGGCGGCGGGACAATGAGACAGAGGGAGCCAAGGCTTCCACCCTCTTTAGTGTAGTTCCTCTTCGGCGGCAGCATCAACTTACAATACAAGGAGCTACTTAAGAGGCCACATCACTCCTTATTTCACTTGTCCTCAAACACTAAATATGTTCAGCCCTCAATTGAGCAGATTGAGAAGCCAAACTAGGAGAGGTTAGTGTCTGGATCCACAGGGTGCCACATTTGGCATCGTGTCAATCACTTATTTCTCTGTTAATTAGATGTTAATCAGCTGTCGTCCAAAACAGTTACAGACAGTTGCATTTTGCTTGAACATTCCAACAACACGCACTATTATGATGTGCTGTGAATGTGCCCCATTTCAAACTGTCAATCCCATTCTTAAATACCTCTATCGTATTATCAAATGAAACGCCGCGCATGTCGATTTGCTCACTGCGATGGATGTTCGCGACGAGCTCCGCCAGCCTGCACTCTTTCAAGGTTACATCCACAAGCGAGTTGACAATATGAAAATTTAGAGAAGCCTTTGGTGGTATCAATCTTTGACTTAGTCTTCACTGCTGCCAAGAAGGAAGTGCACAAACATGCACAGATAGGTCTATTACTATATCTATTATTATAGATCTATTATTGATCTGGATTGGGAAATAATGTGGTTGCTTGGTTGTAAATTCTTTAAATTATTTGTTTTTGGATGGCGAATCGGGCAAAGATAAGGTCCTTTTGTATCTTCACTTTAAAGAAAAATACAACTAGGCCTGTTACAATAATCAACAAATCAATTAATCACACGACAAATGACAAGGAACCCATTCATTTTGCCTCAATACATGTGCATGCATGTTTGTTTTCCTGGTCTCACGCTGCCAAAGCGGCTGGATGTCAAGAGGGTTCACTCTGTCCATCCATCTCAGCACCTGGGCGTGTTGGTTCCATAGCGGAATGAATGAAGTGAACCCTCCTGTCAGTCATCCACTATCTTTGTGTCATTGGGGGGAGGAGGCGGGGGCCGCTAGTGTACACACACAGTGAGCCTCGTGAAAAGTTCTTGACATTCCAATAATAGTTTATTGCTTTTTAAAGAGTGTACTTACAATATTATGCCATATTATTATTATTATTCGTTAAAAAATTATCTCAAAATAATGTTGACAATAATATCGTTTATCTGCAATGATTTGTGAGACAATACATCGTCCAGCAAAATGTGTTATCATGACAGACTTAAATACACCTGCGCCTCAGAAAACAAGCCCTTTCAGTAAGAGGTCTGGATGAGTCATGCCTGCTAGCTGTCTAACATCACGCGTCCACTGGAGCCCTTGTTGTCGACCTTCTACTTACCAGCTCCAACCCTTTTTTTTACTACTCTGTAATCTAGATACCAAAATATAAAGACAGGAGGACTCAAAATACCACAGCTCAGTTGCTTTTTTTGTTTTTAGACAAACTCCTAGCAAACTTAAATACTCAAGATAGCTCGATAGACGAGAACCAGGACACCAACTGTGCTGGCTGTTGAGAATAAGGTGTTGTTCTGACCCTGTAAAGAGGCAAAAAATACCAGACTGTTCCTATGTTTTGGTGAATATTAATCAAGAAGCATATTTTTCAGTGACCTCGGGCAAAAGCATGAAAGAGGCACTGGTTTTATTCACTTTGAAATGAAAAAGGGATCCGGTGTGAAGTTCTTGAAATGAGTTATATACCCATTATGTGCTTGGCTGAAACTCTGGCAGAGCTGTGCCACTTGCTGTACATGCTGTAAGTCTTGCAACTTCTAAGCCTCTTTGAGTGAGATGACTGTGAATGCAGCTGGCAAGTATAGAACTACCTCTGACATATAACTCTCACTGAAAGTCTTATTAAAATACATCTCAGTCTCTACCTTACTCTGTGCTATATTCATCACCGTAATCCGCTGAGCTGCCCCATCTCCTGCAGGATAGATTTCCACCACCTGACCCCCCCACCCACCCCCCCACCCCTCTCCATCCCCCCTCCTTATCCAGCTGTGAGAAGGTGTTAGAAACTTTCCGACGACTGCTGGACTTGAATACATGGGCCTGGGGCCAGCGCTCGGCCTGACATCATGTAGCGTCTCCCCGGCATCACAGCCACCTACAGTACAAAGCCCCCCATTGTGCGGTCCGGCCCGTAGCCCTCCGCCCACGCCCCAATCTTGACGCAGCCGCATCAGTCAACGGACAAAAGAGGACTTTTAATTAACTTCAGATCTGTCAGCCACCACAGAGCCATGCCAGAGCAGACATGTCAGATCATGCCTCATTTGATCTTTAAGATGTTATTTTTCCCACTAAAACATAGAAAAAGGCCAAAGCAAAAACTGACATCATAGAAGTCAGCGCCCTCTTTCATCTTTCACTTGCGCACATTTGTGTTTCTGCAACAGGTGTTGCGTGTGTGTTTATGTGAGTTCTGGGGGCATTGTGTACAGTAAGCTTCATATCTACATGCCCCAACTGGAGAGGAATGGGTCTGTCAGCTTGCTACCCTCTCTGAAGTTCACTCAAAAGAAAGAAAATGCTTCATTGTTAACCCGGTTTCATGACTACAAGCCACACATGCAATCTGAGACCAAATATGCAGTGTTTGTTTGCATATGAGCACTTGCTAACATGAGGAACATCTGGAAATAAAGGCTGCTTACATGCACGAACAGTGAGATGGTGCGGCAACAGTGTGATGTGTGGAATGTTACTGTCAGAGCACATCAACTCTCTTCAGTTCCAGTCTACTGTAACAGATTTGAAGGTGTAAAACAAATTGATAAATGTTGGGACATATGTACTTTACCGTCTATGGCAAAATCTCCTGAGGACGAGTCACTGCTTTCATCACTCTCATCACCCACATTATGACAGGAGATTTTGGGTAGAGATTGGTGCTGAGACAATTGGACAGATTTATTATTTAATTATAGTTCTTACACCTCAATCGCAAGCCCTGCCCAGATTTGCTTGTGTAAAAATGTGTCCAAACCTCATCATTCACCAAGAAAAACCCATAAACCTCATTGGGTTTCTTCTGGGTTCTAATTTCTTTGCTGTAACTTAACAATATGCCCCTTCCACCAACACCTCCAATTCTATGGCATCAGATTTCTCTCTGCGCTCGTGGTTACATATTGTGGTCTCTCAAATTTTCCAGTGGAAATCAGTAAGGCAAGGAGAAACCTTCTTTTATTCGGGATCTTAGACAATCAGGCCCTAAGAGCCTTGTTTCCATGGTAACAACTGTTGACAACTGGTAGTGGTTAGTTAACGTGTAGTGGAGTTTTGAGTGGATAGAGCGCAGGAAGTATTTGCTGAGTGATGACCTCTGTCACTTTAAGATTCTGCAGCTCCACATTTCTGCCACTGGAGTGTGTTTGTGTTCGTCGGCCTTTTTCTTGATTGTTTTTCCCGTAGGCCAACATTTTCTTCTCGCTCCATTGAGCATGGTTGTTACTTAGAAAAAGTTGCTACTTACACAGAATACTTGGCCAACAAAACAGCTTTTATGTAACAGAATGTCTGAAACTTGACTAAAGAAACCTAATCAATAAGATCTAAATCTATCCTTTGGAACTAACATTTACCTGATTGTTGTCATAAAAGACGCCTCATAAAATCTTTTTTTAATTTTCTTAAATAAGAGAAGAAAAAAAAGAGAAGGGAGGTGGGGTATCTTTTTTTGCAGCAGAGCAGCAGCATCACATCACAGAGAAAAGACAGTGAACATCAAAGCCTGCTTTGGGCAAGAAATAGGGGAAGAAAGCAGAGGAAGTGGAGGAGAGAAGTTACAGCCCTACCAAGAATCTCTTCTATAGGGAAAAAAAAATCCGATATGAGGTTGAGAAAAAAAAGGAGCCATATTGAGGCAAAAGAGAAAGTCCTTCAGAGAAAGCAACAGAGTCTTATTAAGATGGGTGTCTCCAGACAGCGTGATGGGCTCCCTTTACGGAGCGTAATAATAACTACAAGGGTAGTCGCCAGTTAACTGTCAGGGCAGACGTCTGTATCGCCCAACACTGTTGAGGTGCACGACCACGGCCTTTACAAGTGCTGCAGGCCACTTTAACTGCAAGGACAGACTTGCTCATAAAGCAGATATCTTCTCCATGTTGTTATCCAGACGCTCACACACACCGACGCATGTACAGTAACCTGCAACCGCAGAAACACCCCGAGGTGCAATAAAAACCCTAAACCGCGACAGATTCTGTTTGCCAAACAAGGCAGAGACAATATAATTCCGACAAGAAGACAGACGCGCCTCGGAAGCGTTTCCCACAAGGACGTGCATGGGCACATTGCACGACCTTGACTTGCATCCATTTATTTCTTTCCGTCTTGACCTGGAAATTCTCATTAAAAGCTTGCGACTGCCGAGCGAAAAGATAATTTAACTTTATATGGACTTCATGGTTGTCAAGGGGAAACGCAGCCTCTGAGCCGGCTGCTGTGAACGCATTTCACTGGGCTGCAGGCGATTTCCGAAGGCAGGAACTCACGAGGATGCTGGGAGAGCGAGTCATGTTTGGAGACAGATTTTGAGTTCGCCATTCCCAGGGAACTCAATTAGAAGAGATAAAAATCTAATCCATGAGAAAACACTGAATGGCTAGAGAGAACGCTGCGTATCCTGGGATTCCTCTATTTTTCTTCTTCCCCTCTGTCAGTTGCCACCTCTGGACAGGAATGGATGGAATTAGATGTACACTTTAAAAGACAAAGTTTTACAAAGTGTCGTCTGTGTTGTGATAAACTGGCAGAAGTGCATCCGTACGGGGAAGAGGTGCACTGGAGAGGCAAGGCGAGAGAGAGCATCGCTGCCAAACAGGATGTGGCCTAATAATCTTCTTATCTCAATCATCTTGTTTTCATAGTCACTGGTCTCCGAACTTGTAACAGACTGTAAAATTTGTTTAAATGTCCCGTAGAGAGACTTAACGTCACAACAACCCCCGAGCCAGATGCAAGCTACAGTCAGTGTCGTGACCCCTGAGCCACTGGGGAGGCCTCCATAACATCAGCTTTTCACAAACAAAAAAGAGCATTCCCCCCCCCCCCCCAAATAAATCATTTATAAATAATTCATTTAGCATTTATATAAAAGGCTCTTGGCTTAGTTGTTTATTTTTGACGTTTCAAAAAGGACTCAACAATTCAAACCACTAAAATTGTTTAATTGTTTTTAAGTGGCACGGCTTTTAGCAGACAAAATACTACATTTCCACTATCAGCACTGCAAAGTCAACAAAAGTTGATATTCTCTGACATTATAAAGTTATATATTTTGAAGGGTAAAAAGTGAAACTGTGATTCTTTGACGGAAAAAAACATTTATTTCTCATACCGCCTTCCATCTTAAAAAAAAATAGAAAAAGAAATAATAAACCCAGGTAAAAAGATGATATGTTGACACTACGCTGAGAGACAAGAGGATGGAAAGCAGGCATGACTTTCTGTGCCATAACAAGATAAAAGTTACAACACAAAATCACTGCCAACCTCTCAAGAAAAGAAAAGTAACCAGAAGAATATCACATGTTTGCTAATTCTGCAGGTTAACAATAGAGGAACTTCTTTTTTATTACTCAAAAGATTAAAAATTGCACAGTGCTGTCTCTTTAAATTGAACCGTACAGCACTGTTGTGTATTTCTCTGGTGCACTTAAGGCTTGGGGAAGCTGTATCCAAATGGTGAACAAAAAGTAAAGCGCACATAATCCATTTGCATTTCACAGTGGTAATATTCACTCACATGGGAGGGAATTATAACTGCCTGCCTGCAGTTCTGCCTCCGAGACTTCTTTTTTTCTGTGTCTCCCCCAAAATGACTGACATTAATGGACCACTAAAGGCCAATGACAGTAGATAGAAATAAAATAATAATCACATAACAAAGGAAGTGTGCGTCTGGATTATGGAACGGCGTATTTATAGCCCGGTAATGGTGCATTAGTCACTGTGTTCCCAAGACAGAAAGGGGTCTAGCTACAATTTGGCAAATGGGCGATGTGGGAGTTGGGGCGGCGGTGGTGGGCGGGTTCAAACTGTTAAAACTGCCTCTTCTAACAACCGCTGTGTGTCGTTCAGCCGGAGAGGAGCTCCGAGGCCGTTACGACGAATAACTCTCCGTTTGAGAGAAACAAACCGAGGCAGGAAAGTGCTTTTAGAACAGGTAACAATATGGTGAGAGCGTGAAGGAGGGGCGAGGCTGAGAGCAGAAGCGCGTGATCAGAAGGGTTGAAGTGGTTCCCATCGCAATGTTTCCTTTGAGGAATGCTGATACATTTCTGCTAAAATCCATCAAAAGTGGTCTGACAATCTATGGCACTTAAAGAAATGCATGGTGAGTGTACAATCGAGTGTTTGTGGGAAATGCATGAGTGCAAGGGGGAGGTGTACAAATGAATAGTGGGGTGTGTGTATACAGAAGTGTGTGTACGTATACATTCATACATTCATGGAGCTCTGCAAATATGACAAAACAACATGATGTGTGCTGGGACAAAGTGTGGAGAGATTAGGCTCCACTATACTTTAATTCACCTTTGATATAACGCTGCTTTAAATAAAATGAACAACACGCTGAGCACCATACCACTTTTTTTTTTTTTTGCTACCCATATTGGTCACAACATGTTTCTGCACAATCACGCAGCTAACCACTTGGTACATTTCATCTTTGTAACATGTTTTTTGGAACACTCTTTTACGAGTCCATCACACGTTGAGTGGTTGAAGCACATGGTCGGCGCGCATGCAAGGACTATGCGCGCGTGTGTGTGTTTGCGCGTGGCTTTTGTGTGTGCGCGTGTGCTGCAGCGTGCGCTTCCCCTCTCCGGAGGTCATCTCATCCTTCAGCGCCGCTCCTGACCAGCGAGGGGAGGATAAACACAGACAACAGCGAATGATTTAAGTTCCCATCGCTCCCCAATGTCACAGCCCGGTCTGCTGCGGGCCGACGGCCTCGGCGCAGTGCAGGGACAGCGCGGAGGCGGACCCTCCTTAACCGCCCAGACCACCATCAAGATTATTCTGATATAATGTGATTATGAGATACCATAATCAATTCAGCCCAAATGAAGGAAAGGATATAATTTAGAAAACAGTTTGTGACTAATTTTAACTTAAGGAGCCCACACACACACACACACACACACACACACACACACATGCATCGGCTGAATAGCTCAAGTCTGAGGAGAGAACCGTCTCGGCGTCTAAAGCATAAACAACATTTATTGACGTCAACCAAAATCAACAGGGCCGGGGGCCTGAGAAAGACATCCCGGCCCATTTATATAACAACAAGGGAAGCAGGGGCACCGCGATGAGAACGGCAGCTGCGCTTAATCAAGGAAACTCAGCCGGGGAAGATGTGAAGGGACGCGGAAAGTCTGAAAAGAAGGTGAAGAAAAGTAGGCGAGAGTTAACGCAGCTGAAGGGGAAAAAGAAGAGGGGATATAACGCTGAAGAGAGGGGAGGGAAAATAAAAGTCTCATATCTTACTGAGAGGGCTAAGAAATGGATAGGAGATTTGAGGGCT
>CAESWR010000109.1:110067-120585 GCA_903171835.1 Mullus surmuletus | reverse complement strand
AGTGGAAGAAATGCACGCTAAATATGTCATTGTCATTTCAAGTTCATTAGCTCACCACTGCCCCCCAGCACCAGCACCCCCCCCCCCATCCGGTCCCAGTAAGACTACATGTATAAAGGTACATTTAAGCTGGGTCGTGATTTTTATAATAATTCAAATAGAATATACAACTATTAGCAATATTTTTTTCCCTTTTACATTACTGCCACCAGTGGGCGACAATCCACCTCAACGCCAAACATGTGCGGGACAAAAATAACCAGGGAAAGCTAACATGTCACACACACCCACATACACACACACCCAACACAGCGAAGCATTTAATGGCTGATACGTGTGTTGGGGGTGGGAGGTCTATTGTTAAAGTTTTCCCAGTCAATGTCAAAAACTAAAATTGTTCACACACACTCATGCATAAACAGATTAGGGATTCACATATGTATAAGGGAAGAACAATTTTGCCCAATTAATACTAATGCAAAAAAGCCTTTAATGAGTTTATTGTAGTCCTTTTTGCTTCTTTTGCCGACTGAGTGTGGAACTCGGAGCCACAGAGACGACGTGTAGCTTCGGTTCGTGGGCCAAGTGAGCTCTACACACCAGACTATTGACTCATTCTCCATTTTCTGCAGCAAGCCTTCCCCAAATATGTGCCTTTAACCAAGTTACGGGGGTGACAATTTTTATCACTTATTTTATAGCCTCCCTTCCCCTTTCAAATTAAAATGCAGACTGAGTGATTTTCCAGAACTGCTCGGCTGAACTTACATCAGTATGGCGGCACTCAGCGTCCTGCTGGCCTGCCGAGGTTTCGACCCTCCAACACCGGAGCCACCGTTTGAATGTGTGCTGATTGTGGCCTTTTAGGATGATTACCCTCCTCTCAAAAAAAACCCAGATATCAGCGCCTTTTTTTTGTTTGGTTCACTTTGAAAAGTGGTTCAAGTTTGATAAAGAGGTGACGTCATTTCTGGAAATGGAGAAAGTAATGTGAGTTACCATTCCAGGGTGGGAACGAGGGATGGAAACCGTCAGAGAGCGAACAGGGAAACTTACAAAAGTGGAAAAAGAAGAAAAATAATGATTTCGGTAATAAAAATCTAATCCAGCACCAGCAAACAGTATGACAATTGACAGTAATTACATATTTCCCCCTGTAATTACGAGCTTCTTTCATGCGCCCCCTCTTCTCATAAGACTGTAGTAAGACTCCGGTCGCTCCCGCTGCTCCGTCATCAAACAGCTCCCGTACCTCCAGATCTAAATAGCCCGGCATGGTCAAGCCAAAGAAGCAAACCACTGAGAGCTACAGGGGCTTTCCTGAGCCACAAATAACGCTCGAGCAGTGATGTCACATAAAAACCAGATCTCAGTATCTAATTACACAAAAATGCGCTTAGAAAGCATTAAAATCCAACGAGTCGGGAGCGGGAGTGGACCGAGGAGGATGAGGCCAGAGAGGAACGGAATAATAGGTGCAAGAGGATCCGATGTAGCGGAGGACCGCGGATTTCTTCAGTTTAAGCCAATTACGCAGTAGATGCACCGAAAAAAATGCTGCAGACGGAGTGGGGGGCCGCCGTACGGAAGGATCACAGCGCGCTAAAGTCTGGAAAAGTGTGTTTGTTGGGCCTGCAGGAAGCCAATAAAACAGATTTCACTGTAATTACAGTCGAACTCAAAGCGGAGGAAGTTGGGAGACGTTTTAGAAAGTGAGTGTGAGAAATGGATTCCCGCGGGATTTTAAGAAAAAAACAAAAAAACAAACTACATGCCGCCAAATTTTTACAGAAGCTCTAAAGGAAACACACACTGCACTGATTTTTAAGGTCGAATTCATCTTGTTCTCATTAACTCCCTCGAAGCCCGGAAGCCCAGAAGCCTCCAGAGGGCCGTTGCGTTAAGCTCTCAAGACAATGAAGACCCCCCCCCTCCCACCCCCACCCCTAACGCCAGTGAGGTTTTTAATGTTCCGACGATATAAACGCTTCGCCACGAGAGCACAGAGCCGTAAAAATCCGTCAAACAAGTGGCAGCGAGGCCGTCGCGCAGCGTTTTCCGAGAGCATCTGCCGAGAGCACGGTAAATCTCGAGACGGGAAACAAATGCATCCGCAAACTTCCTCCGCCAGAGACGATAGGGAGGCAGCGCGAGATAACGCCTCGGAGGGAGGGATGTCTCAGCCAGAGAGGCAGAGCAGGAAATAATTAAGATAATGGTGTGAAAACCTTTATCTTGATTTGCCAAAAAGGAAGGAAAAAAATCTCGGGGAAATTATAAATATTAAGTGACAATAAAGGAAAATACAGTCATTGTGTGGAGCTGCACTAATTCCTGAAAAATGAGGGGAAAAAACCTGCCAGAGAAGGTTAAAAAAAACAAGAAAAAAAGCCCTGATAGAAAAGTGGCAACTGCTCTGCATCCTAAGTGCGGAAAAAGTTTGGGAGGAGATTATGTAGAGTAAAGTTTACACCTCAGGGGAGGGGAGGGGGAGCCGGAGACAAAGGAGATATTCACAAGCCGTGGAACACCTGTGATATTTGCCTCACACACACACACACACCCCCACACACACACACACACATACACCAGCAGAATCCCTGAGAGTTTTCTGTCCACTTCTCACCAATAGATACACGCGCTACTTCATCTCACATGAGCTGCGATGCGTTTAATACAAGCCGAACAAAGGAGAAGAGAAGCGATTGCTTATCAACAGGAAGTGTGTAGTCAAAGGTATTGTGCGCCGGTGTGTGTGTGTTCTATCTTTATTAAATCTGCATTGCGCGGGACCGGCATCGGAGCGGCGAGGACAACGGACACATTTCATGCATTCAACAGTTCGACGACACCTCACCGATACAATCATGTCTTGCCATCGTCCTCCGTGTAACCACACACACTCCATCTTCCTACACACACTCCCCTTCAATTTCTATTTGCTTTATTTGTTTAAGAGATAGGACGGAGAGGACGGCCTCCAATGGAGAATACCCATCGTTTCTTCGTTTTTTCCTGTGATTTTTATTGAGTATCAAGAAGTGGATCTCAAATGAAGATCCACACACACACACACACACACACAGAAAAAATAGAGACACCAATCAATTGATGTTGAACATGACAAGGCGTTTCCAGCTGATCCAGTCAAAACAAAGCAATGGCTGCCGGCTCCTGATTGGTTGATTAGTTTGACACAGCTCAACTATTTTGGTAATCATTTAATTACTGCAGGAATTTGTCAGACCTCAGTGTCAGATATTTGTTGATTTCGAAAAGCGTGTGCCGCGTTTCCCCGCATCATTAATGACACACCGCTGGGCTGGGATTTGTTTTTGCACAGACTTCATATTGACGCCATATTTCGAAAAAAACAAAAAATCTATTCTGAGACTTTAAATGATGTTTTATTTATGAGAATTCAAGAAATCCAGCAGGAATATAACAGTAATGGATGATGCTCATCTGTGCAGATCCTGTGACTCTATACAAAGCACTTTGGTTTGTTCGTTGTCAGTTTATTTTCACATTTTTTTATCAGTTGTAAATAAATATAAATGAGCCGAGGGTCAACTTCACTTCTCCTTAAAAACTTGGTAGATTAGCCACTACACTGCATTCTTCTTTGTTTACTACCAGTAGTCATATTTTTTCTCTGCAACACTTCACTTGGATATATTCGATATTCCATCGCTCATATTTTTGTGTGCACGACATGTAGAGGCTCATCTGTGCCTCTTTTTTATACTCCCATGACATTTGATGAAACTAGGATTAGAACTCCACTGCGTTCCGAGTAATCATCAGCTGCATAAGAAATTGGAAAATAAACTGGTTTGGACTCCATGCAGGCAATAATAAAGAGAGAAGAAGAAAAATACTGAGAAAGGCCTGTCTGAATTTGTTTTGTTCTTTCATATCACAGATTGTTCTTTTCCTTGTGGAAACCGAGACAAAGAAATCTAGTTGTGAGTTTAAAATTACATTGAAAATCACAACAATGGAAACAACAATGTTTCTGACCGTGAAACTTGCCACTAATTATAATTTTTTCTCAAACTTTGCCATTTTAATAATGAGATACTTTGATAGAAACACGGCTCTTGCTTTGCAAACAGTCCGAAGTTCCTCGTTAGATCGGGTAAATACAAAGACAAAAGACAAACAAAAAAATCGTTAATTAAAGTGACTGCTTTGGTCTTCTCATTTTTTCCCCCTTTTCAACATATTTTGGTCTCAATCTGTGTTGGTAATCATAAGTTCTGAGTCTCCAGTCTTGACTGTGTGTGTTTGTGTGTGTTTTCCCATCCCTGTCAGCCTGCTGAGTGTTGCCATAGCGCTACAGCCGCAGGATTTCCTCTCAGAGACGCGACTCAGCCAAGGAACCAGAGCCTCCCTGCAAACGCCCCCGTCCACAGCTGCAGACGCTGGGTGTGTGTGTGTGTGTGTGTGTGTGTGTGTTTGGCGTATAGGGCGTGTCACCCCTGTAAAATTCATAGTGCGTGCCCTTACTTAATACGGCGGTGGGCGGCCGGGGGTTTGGGCTCGCACCATCTGTCAAGCAGCGGGAGGGCAAGAGGAGAGGTAGCCGGAGCAGGAGCGGCGCCACGCTGGGAGCTAAAGTCGGTTCCTTGTCACTTCAAATACTCACCTAGCCTACAGAAAGCGCCGCTGGAGGGGACACGAGCCGCGACAGCTTGGCGCGGCATACGCAACCATTTACATAACTGACGAAAAGGGCAGAACACAAACACCGGGAGTCATCCGCGCGCCATAAACACACACACACACACACACACACAATCCCAACGAATGGAAAGAAGGCAGTTTGCTAACATTCTCCGGGCTGCTGTGGAAGTCATGCGGAGTGTGCACATCTGTCGCGCACAAATAGAACAATGCTCCTTCAATCACTTACTAACACATCAGGCATATGCAGCACATTGCATTGTGCCACTCACACATGAAAGACCAGTAGAAAAAAAAATGTGTGTGTGTGTGGGGGGGGTTGGGGGGGCTTGCTGTGACTTGGGAATAATTCCTCTGAAGAGAAAAGAAGAAACACACACATGGCCGCGGCGCTAATTGCGCACACGCTTGTTGTGGCACTGCAGTCTCCTCCAGTGATGAAACAGGAGTCTGGTTCAAGCCGTCGTCTTTGCTGGTGTGTGTGTGTGTGTGTGTGTGAGTCACGAACTCCTGCTTCATGTTTGGTGATAGACAAAAAACAGGGATGACAGAGAGAAGCGTGGTGGCAACCAAAGGGCAAAGAAAAGGCAGTCATCAAGATAGAAAATCATTTTTTGCAAACCAGAAGAAAAAGGTCACCGATGTCATTCAGTCTTCTCATTTCATCCATTAAAACATGGTAAACATTTTTTTTTAAAGTAGGACAAAAGGAAATAGACAGTTTGGAAGCTTGCTCAAAAATGAGTATTGTCTGTCTCTTTGTGTCTGTGTGCTTTTCAGGGGAGGGGGAGATGGAGGAAAATTGCCCAAAATTGCCCATCCAGTGTAGAGGGTGAGCGGGATGACGACAAGATTGCGGTCTGCGCTCTGCTCGATAACCAAATAAAGACGCCGCCTGCGAGCAAGAGAACCGCCGCCGCTGCCACCGCCGCCGCTGCCACCTCTGAGCTTGTTAACACACACAATGATAAGGTGGGAAGCCGAGCAGACATTTAACCAATCGTAGTTTTTTCTTTCTTTTTATCCTATTTGTTATGAAGGGCGGAGCTGACTGGCAACACCAAGCAGAGCCAAAGTCATCGTCAGCAGTCCATCAGCTCTCTCTCTCTCCACCTCTCTCTATGTCTCTCTCTCTCTGGTGAACATCAAACACACTGTGGTCTGTTTCATGCTCCCTGTAGCCCATTATGGCATTACGCCTCAAGAGGCTTCTTACTGACTTCAGCATTTTAACAACTCCCTGCGTATTCGGTCGGTAGGCAAACACACACACACGCACGCGCGGCGTACAGAAAGCCGTGATTGACTCGGCGCGGTGGCAGAGTTACGAGCCTGCACGCCATGATACAGGAGCAACTGTTGCGTCGGCTTTTAATCTCTCCACGGAGGAAGACCAACAGATGCGCGGCGGCTTTGTGCTGACACAAACCTTGAAGGAAGCCCCGGCACCCCTCTTATCTCGGGGGGGGGGGCGGTTAATGAGTTCCATTCACAGGACGCCAAATATGTAATTCAACGTGATCAATTAGCCGGTCCCTATATGGAGAGGAGGAGGGGCCCATCGGGCGGCGGGTATTAACGTTCTGGAGATAAGGCCGCAGTCCAGAACAGCTGCAGCAACAGCTTATCGCATCACACACGCTGGTTAATATTTATGTTTGGTGCGCTCCGCTTTCTGTCCACCCACGTTTTCTTCACATGCTCGAGTTGCTGCTTTACGTCTCTTACAGCAGCAGGAACAAGCCGAGGTTAGCGGCTTAATCGTGTGATTTCATATATCAGTTATCATCCTTACCTTTTGTATGTCTTTATTCAATTTCTGCAGACACACACTGGCAAAACCCTATCTATTATTTGCGTATTCGATATTAAGTATCTATCTATCTATCTATCTATCTATCTATCTATCTATCTATCTATCTGTCTATCTATCTATCTATCTATCTATGTATCTATCTATCTATCTATCTATCTATCTATCTATTTAAACTACCTATACTAGTTCCATATTAATACATTTCACTGTTGTTGGATGGTGTTGAATAAATCTTCAGTCAAACCTGCTGAAGTGCACAGAGAATAAATACGGACATTAACTGGCTCAAGGACTATTTATTCAATTCAAGAACTCAGTTTTTATATGTATATTCAGGAGGCAACAACAGTATAAAAGCCCTCAACTCAAGTTTATTTTTCATATATTACTACATTAATAATTATTTTGAACCGAATATTTGAAAGCAACTATAGAGCAGAAGTCGCTACATTTAATGTTTATTTAACATCCTGGTACTTTAGCATTCAGCTTGGATGTTCTGCAGGGATTGTTGTGCTACATTTAATGTTTATTTAACATCCTGGTACTTTAACATTCAGCTTGGAAGTTCTGCAGGGATTGTTGTGACGTCCCAGCAAGTGAGACTTCATGTAAAAGTCACTTTGGCAGATGCTGCTTTGTGGCCTGGGGGCCACTTTAAGATGCTGACCGACACCTTCCACGTTTCAGGTCCAACCTCTCGTTTCTTGCTTGTCCCCACTGTATTTTAAACAACGCAAAAAAAATACACAAAACCGAGAAAAGGGAACTCATAATTATATAACCAAAGGGTTTATGAGTGCGTATATATACAGCGATGTTTGTGCATTTTGGATGTGGTTCAAGTATCCATAATGGAAAAGCTCCACTTCCTCCGCCTCCTCCACCAACAACAATAACATAATAATGCTGGATAATGACGGTGCAGAAAAAGTCACTACGTGTGTCGGCATATTTTTTCATAACGCTGACTGGCACAGGAGTGCAGTGCTGAGGGGACAGAAGTGAGGCCGGGTCACGAGCGGACACGCCGCCGCGGTGGCCGGAGGGGTCACGGCAGCGCGTGGAGTAAAAGCTACCTACTGCATGATTACAGTTCACGGAGATTAAGAGCTTTACTGCACACAAAGAGTACATATACAGTATGTGAGCTCCAATGCATTCCGTAAACATTTAAAGGGATAGTTCAGATTTTTTCTTCCTGTTGTTCCCTCCCTTCGTATCACTGCGTGCACCATCATCAGCTGTTTCACCGCGTTTACGTGCTCAGTAGGAGACCGCTGTGATGCGTCTTCTCTCGCCTCACAGCGGCCTCCTTCTGCCTCCTTCCTCCAGATGATGGAAAGGTGCGCACAGCGCGTACGAATGGATGGAAAATAGTACCGGGTGATTACAAGGTCGGACTTTTTCACGGCAAACAATTCGTGATGCAAATGGATTACTCCATTGAACGCATGTTATTTTTTGGAGCAAAACACTTTATCCGTGTGACCCCAGGAACTAGACGGAACTACTTTCTGTGACACTGATGCTGAGGATCTCATACAAGTTAATGTAAAAACTATCCCTTTAAATGTTTATGGACTGCATCAGAGCTCAAGTACTGTTCTGTTTGTGTGATCTCATACAACTTCATGTCAATAAAGCTGAACTATCCCTTGAAGCGTTAGGGTCACGCAGAAAACAAACTTTTCTACATGTGATTCTGTATGATTTTGTTTGTTAGTTATGATTTTGCAGCCATCCCTGAGCATTTTACCTCGGTTTGACCTCTGGTTGGAGGGGGGGGGGGCGTTGTTTGGGAGCTGCAAACACACCGGCAGCAGTGATCTTATCATTTACCCCGAGTCGCAGAAGGATTTTCTTCTTGCTGAAAAGCTCGTGCTCTTTTTTTTCGCCCTGACAAACGCTGCTATTATGCATTTCACTTATATTCGCAGTGCAGCCGCCGAGTTCATTTCCCATACTTTTTGCTGCGGGCGAACATACTGATCGAGCCACATTTCCATCCACAAGCCGGCCTGTAGTCAGCATCAGCAGGCCCGCTGTGCTGTTTGCCAAACACTGGTTAGAGATGACACTCCAGTGCGCCCAGCAGCTCACGCTCCGCCTGTAGCAACCGGCAATCAACAACAACACAACTCCAGCATGGGAAAGACCAGGACATGTTGCCAACCTCCCTGCAGATGTACCACGGCCTGTGTTTGTCTTTCTGTTCTTTTTAAAAAAATAATAATTTTAGTACAGGCTCATATGACTGTGATACGAGCAGCTGCTTTGCCCTCACGGAAAGGTTGTAATTACGGGGTGTGACAAAAAGACAGATGAGCGGCAAAAAATCTTTCAACAGGTTTGGTAAGCAGCCTGACCATAAAAAAAAAGCTAAAAAAAACAACAAAAACTGCAGTTTCATATCCATCTTAACAACATCAATCAGTTACCTCAATTATTTACACGCTGTTGCTTTTGAGTTTTTTTGCTCAATTGTTCCCACGGTCCACTGCCTCAAAACAAACATTGAGAAATAAATTGCTGCCCTTAACTCAATAGCCATCCGCCGCGTGGCATTTTCCATGGGTTAAATATTCAAGTTATTATGTCGGGCGCATCGCTGCAAACGCAGTATTCTGTCACCGCTGACTGGCTGATACGATCCCCATCTGTCCAACTCGGCGGTGCTTTATCCACAAAACAGAACACAGGTTTAATAATCGACCCCACGAGTCGCCATCCGTCACTTTTGGTGGGAAAAATCACCCGCAGCTCCAGAAAGTAGCGGCTACTTCATATGTCAAGGAAACTTCAGCTCATAAACAGTAGAAAAGGAGTCGAGAGCACGGTGACAGGACATTATTTTTTAGGGGGGGGGGCATCACATCACCTCAAGCACCCCAGTCAGCTGCCGCCGAGGTGATGTACTCGGCCTGCGACCTTGAAGCCGGGGCGCCGCAGAAACATCAAGTTGTCACGGCGGGTCGCATCCCTCTGCAAATGTCACCGGATGGCGCGGGACATTCAGACGGCTCATAATTTGGCGGGCATAAATTAAGGCTTTTGCGTTTCGCCGAGGTGTTTAATATGCCAGACCGGAGGGGTTATTTATGCTCCGGAGCAGGGAGACGGGGACACGGTGTAGAAATATTGTCCACGACTGACGCCAAACCCTTCCCTTTGTGTGTCACATCGCTCCATCTCTGCCTCCTTTTTATTTTTTTCTTCTTTTTCTCCGGCTCTTTGAGACCCCGGACGTCAGTAAGCTTCGCCATTGATTGAAACCGGAGGAGCGAGAAGAAAGAGGCTCGCTGAGGCTGGCATTTACTGATTTCCTAAGTATGGACAATCAATTAAATTAGAAGTGGTCCTTAACTGGTTTATGATCTACGGCGTGATGACATGAGCTAACAGCTTCATCGCACCGCCACCCCGCCCACCAGCTCTTATAATTACTCTCATCCTGCTGGAATGATTACACACATCCACTGCGAATCTTTATCTTCTTACACTCGCTTTTTCCCCCTGACTTTAATCTAAAGACAACACTCATACCGATTATTGTCTTTATTTCTCTCCTTCTTTGGCAGGTGTGGGCGATCCAAGCCCCCAAATGTGCCAAACAAAAGCAGCAGTTCCCACACACTCTTTTCACTTCTTCGTAGATTTATTTTGGTCGCACTCAGCATGCTTAAGACATAAAAAGTCCAGTATGTTAATTTTCTACCCCTATGTGCGTTAATTTACATAATCCTAGGTATGATTGCATTTTCATAGTCTAGGGTGAAACCTTTCCATTCCAGAAACAGCAAAAACAGCACGCACATCCCAGAAAAAGATTGAAACTGGGTGCCCGACAAAAAAACTGCAACGTAAGGGAAAAAGATCAAGTCTGCACACCAGAAGTAGCTCCAAAGCTCTTTTTAATATCACCCCATGTGACATTTCGGGACTGAGCTCTTATTCAGACATTTCCATTCCGCACCCAGGTTTCTCCTGTTAAAGGGAGTTTTTCCTCGCCA